>JAMKCH010019443.1:0-22983 GCA_023653785.1 Ophioderma brevispina
TACCTTTATTCTCTAAGTTGAAGTGATAGTGTCTCGCACTAACCAATGAAGTGAGGCTCTTTGAATTTGTAGGCTTCAAATCACGAATTTTCAATGAAATACTCATAAATTAGTAATTTTTGAAGTTTTGTTGACTAAGGCCTGATTTTGGGGGTTTTGGAGACACCTCTGCTGTCACAACAATTTATATACCAAAATGTTCCTGAAAGTCTGTGGAATTAAAATCTGGGTGAGCCATCTTGCAGATGTGGATGTTAAAGTGACCTTGACCCACAGAAAGGACAAAGGTCAACACCTCTTTTCACCACATGTTAAATTTAAGGCAAAATTTGTTTTTCAAAAACACTAAAGAAACACCTCCTATTTGAAGTATACAACAAACACTTGTGTAATTCATGTTCAAATAAAATAGTTCTCTGCAATATGATCACTGATTTGAGCATAGAAGAAGCAACCTTACCCTCACCAACAGACACCCACACCCCATTTTCTGTCCACAACCACATTTGACTACACTGTCAAATATTGTCCATTACTAATTTGAGCCATTTCCACCCACAAAAGTAATTTTACATGGGATATTTATAGGAAAATATTTAATCAACACAAAATGTATAGAAGTGTATCCAGATGAATGTTTTGAACAAAAAAGTCAATCACAAAATTTCTCTGTGA
This sequence comes from Ophioderma brevispina, assembly GCA_023653785.1. NCBI lineage: Eukaryota > Metazoa > Echinodermata > Ophiuroidea > Amphilepidida > Ophiodermatidae > Ophioderma > Ophioderma brevispina. The sequence goes on from JAMKCH010019443.1 coordinate 676, forward strand.
CCTACAGTTTTTGACTTATGGTGTCTAGAAACTTGCTGGCTGACAGAAAAAGTTGTAGAATTCTCATGTTGGGCAGTTACCATGGCAACGACCATTTACACCCATTGTTTAAGCCTTGGTAACTGCCCAACTTGATGATTCTACAACTACACCAAAACAAAGTGCTGTTGTAAACCAATAATATGAGTAGTAATAAAAATTGTTTGATTAAAATGATGAAAAATAACAATTTTTGTGTCGCCTGCCTTAAGGCAGGAAGACACATAGGGATCACCTTGTCCACTGCTGTTGTTGATGTCTGTTGTTGATGTCTGTTGTTGTGAAAAAGGGTTAACATTTGCCTGTAATATCCATATACTTCGATGGTATACAACTTTCTGTGACAGCAGAGGTGGCCCGAAAATGCACGTCTGCTCCCCAGGTGGACAACGGTGATATCAAAGTAAAGCTAAAGAAACTGGAAAAATATTCATATAGAAATCCCAAGTATGCAAATGGGTGTTACAATTGATTCCGTCATACGCTTTATGATGTTGTGCAGTAGCGCTTGACGGAATACATATTAGTACACCACAATTATTAAGCAATACATAGGTGTTGAATATCGTTTTTGTTCAAAATTTATACCATAGGGAATTCTGGCCAATAATTAATCATTTGCATAAAAAAATCAATGTATTAGTACATGTAATCTTAAGCCTAATACCTGCTCCACGATCATATGTATAGACAATTCCATCCTGCGGACCTCAGGGTATATTCCATTCATTGATCATTTGATAAAATACGTTGTCCACTGGAATACAGTATCGGATTACTTCACTTTGATATCGGCAATTCAATCTTTGTAATAAAGATTTCTATTGGATTAATAATTGAGCTAGCCCGTGGTGAAATTGTCAGCACGCTCTTTCGGACAACTGAGGACGTCAATTTGCGTCTGACGTAATTTGACGCGGCCAATTGCCAATTGTACAACATGTGGGGAACAGGGGGGGTGTCACGTTATAATATTGGGCTGCCTAATACCTCTAGTTGCTTTGGACCACAATCCTAACGGCATTCATTCTCCCTTTACAATAAAATATAGTATCAAAATTTCATAGAAATGCATCATACCGTATTATTATTGAAGAGCGCACCATATTTTCACACTTTTTTGAGATTTTGCACAGTTGGTGTTGGTATTTATCATTAAACTTAGGCCTACTTCAATTCATACTGGGCATTTGTAATAAAAGGGATTTAGTAAGTACAATCGGGGAATTCCCGAATCTAATTCAACCGTGGCGATGGAAATGCCAATTTCCTGTTCATTTCGTGACAGGCTAATGGTCATAAAAACGCACATTGGCGCCTTTTCATATATACCATTAACAGCACTTTTGTAAACTGTTAGGGCCTGGTATCTTCAAATAGGTCGGCCTGACTGTGACACGCTGGGCAATTGTATCTGTTAGAGTTTTAATACGATGGGAACATAACGATCGCAGAATGGATCGCAGTTCAACACAGAAGTGCGTAGGATGTTGTAACTTGGTCTATAAACCAGATGAGCACTCAATATTGGCCCCATGTTCCCCCTCGGTAATCTTGGCATCGGCTCACGGTTGGCTAACGTATATTGGGCCACTATTGTTGTCCATTGGCAATGTGATATCGGCTTCATATCGGCCATCCTTTAATGGTCTAATAATATTGGCGCATCATATTGGCAATCGACCAACGGCCAATATATGAGATCCAATTATTGGGATAACGTTGGCCGATATTGGCTTAAGGCTAATTGTTTGCCGAAAAATATCAAGGTTAGAAAACAATAAGAAAACACATACAAATACGCTAAATCTCTCAAGGACGATGGTTTTGATCAGAACACAATATTTTCAAAAATATTAGACTTATATAATACCAATTTTTCATAAAAAAACTATTTGACTAGCTCAAATTATTTTAATTAATTTATTTTAAATAAGAAGGGTGAAATATATTTATTTTGCAAATAAAAATATTGATATATCCTCAAGATTGGTTCACTTCTTTCCAAGATTGGCCCATATTGTGCCAACCTTTGGCCCGGGCACAATATTTGTCCAATGCTGGCCTTGAGCAAATAATATTGGACCGATAACTGTGCCAATACTGGTCCGATATTGATTAAATATTGGGCCTATATTGGCCCAATATCTCCATGTTGCGGGGTAGGAACGAAAAACTACAGTTAGCTTCTTTCGTGCATGTGTGAAAGTATTTACTTTATGGGGCAGGAAGGATGGACATAACAGAACACCTTGAGTGCCAGCCTAGCTGGAGGCTATCACCAACGTTTAATATGGTACAAAAACCTCAACTGGAGAGATCACCCACCAGGGATGTACTATATGTGGGATTTCCCCAAACCTGTTGAAATATTGAGAGGGTCGACGCCTGAATTTTGCTGCTCATTGTGCTAGACGGCTAGACATGCTAGACGAACCATCTCACGTCTTGTGTTCTGGAAGCCCACCCAGGACCACGAGCACTGGGAAACCATGCTGACATACCCTGTACTCCTTGCTCAGGATGCTGGCATTGAACAAATGAACTGCACAAACTCATGCTTGACAGACTGCTGTGGAGGAAATCAATCATGGCTTCCGACCTCGGTCGACATATATAGATAGATAGATAGGAGCCACGTTTCCAGCGGCAGTTGAATAATGCCGGGTTTTACACAATTCTTCGTTTGTTACACATAGGGTTCAGCTCAGAAGTTTGAGCTTCACAATTCGTATAACAGTTTTTCTAACAGTATGTAAGTAATATTGCGTTCTTTTTGACCCCTAAACCATGGAACAAGTGAGGGGCTCCACAATTTGACTCCTTGTCTTAAATGCCCAACACAGTACTGAGTTGTCCTCAGTGACCCCGATGACCGAGATTGACGTCTCGACCCAAACTTTTGGTAGACGGTCTCAAGTCAATTCATATGCAATAAACCCCACACGATCATGTTATATATGTAGTAATTTGAAGTGTTACGTAATTTGATTTTTGACTTTCCACCCCTAAAGCATGCGTATATGACTGTCATAATTGGTTTTTGTAGTGTTGACCATATCACACAGATGACAGCATTATTTTTTAAGATGAGCTCAAGTCTATAGTGATGCATGGTAAATGTGTTGCACGCCATTCGTGACCTTCACAAATTACAGTCGGATGACATATTTATTCTTATGTTGCGGAAGAGACTAATAAGATTTAGGCATCAATCTCCGAACAGGCTTGGTCATATTCTGCCACTCATACTTGGGGTTTCCCCTTAACTTAAACCTGGATCGGGATGATTAATCTCATTGCAGGTTAAGTCTTTGATCCTCGTACTGTTTATGCCCCGAGGTATTCATTAATTAAATGTTCACAAAATTAGCGTACTCAAACATTCATATGTTATGGCCCAAATAGGTGTTGTATTTCATGTATATATTTTCGGTTTAATTTGCTCATTGTATCTTTAATTTAACATACTTGATTTGTAGACCCTAATTTATTATCTGCAATCAACTGTGTTATTTGCCAGGTTTTGTCAAGCAAAAACCTACTGTTAAACCCAAAAATGCATTTGTGTTCATTTCACTTTGTGTCATCTGCTAGGTTTGTTCAGTACTTTGCATTATATTTTGTACCCGATTTCCTACAGTTCACCACAATAGGTTTTTTTTGTTGTTCTCACCTCGTCTTAAAAACCATTAATTTATTCTACTAGTAGAGACTTTGTAATCTGGGTGATGTAATTAGTATTGTTGGGTGGTAATCTTCGTTTTTAGTTGTTCTTCATGTCTGATCCTTGCTAGGTCTCTTCCAACCCTTCAAAGCCTTTTCTTTTGACAAGCTCTCCTCCCGTCCGATGATCCTTCCGACACCATGACGTCACTAGCGGTAAAATGACACTTATGCGCTAACTCGAACAACACCATTCACACCCATATCCATATTAACAATTGTAATTTATCTCTTTCCCCATCTGATCACCAGCAGTCTCAATAAAACACTCCAATGACGTTGTGGTAAACTACCTGGCTTCCTTTCAACACCACTTGACATATACGGTTTCTCTGAGACCTGGTTTTTACTGCACAAGGGGACGATAGTTAGTTGATATTGCGGATTATTCGATTGAGAAACTGATTCGTCAAGGTCGTCGAGGAGGAGGTGTTTCTTTATTTTCATTTAAACCTGATTTGAATTATCGCTGTAGGCCCGACCTATACCCTTGACTGTGCCGCTGCGATTCTCTTTTTATCGAAGTTTGTCTTAATTCCACCCAGACCGTAATTGGCATTGTTTATAACCTGAATATGTTGTCCAGACTGACTTTTATTACAGCTAGGTAAAACTCTTAACACCATATCTTCTGAAAATAAACTTGCTATATTATGGGGGACTTCAATTTAATTTCTTCTCACGAAACCGATTCCAAAGTCATTATTATCAATATACCCTTTATTTTGATTTTACCCCAGCATCGACCGTCCTACCAGGATTAAGACTAACATTAATGGCCACACACGCGTATCCTTATTGACAATATCGTCACCATCTGATATCGTATCGCGCGTCAATTCGGGGGCGTTGTTACTATTGATCCGACCATTCCCTTGTATTTCTCACTAACAAAACTATATGCCTAATACGCTACACTCCCCCACATTACATACAGAGTCGCGTCATTCAAACCGAATAACATTAAAGATTTATAGAACTATAGTAGATTCAATCATCGTGTCACCTCTAGACTTTTCCGAAGGTATTAGCATTGATGAGGGGAGTGGCAGGGATGGAAATTTAAAATTCCGGCTAATATTCTATTGAAAGAATGTATCACGAAGTAGACAAAATACAATTATGTGCTAACGACCTCATTCAATTTAGTCAACATAAAACGCATTTATAGCTGCATTAACTTTCAATACATTCTAACTATTCGTATTTGCTTCAACGGTATTAATGTAACAGGTGAGTTGAATATTTGGATTAGATCGCTGGTTTTGATACAAAGGAATACAAAAGTCTTCTACACTAGTAAACATTGAAAGGGCCAGATTATGGAGTTTATTCAGAACAGGTGAATCAGGCTTACATATTCTGCCTCCTATCCCAACTAATCGACGCTGTCCAAAACTTTTCGCTCGGTGGCACGATGGGTTGAATTTACTATAATGCACTTCTCTGTAGATTGGAAGAATATATGAATGCGACAGGACCCGGGGATAGCCTATACACTTGTAACTCAAAGTTTACAGAGATCTTGGATATTACACGGTCCCAATTTAAAACCATATTACTGTCTTAAAACGTAATTCACCTAAAAAGCCTTGGTAACCAAAGGTACTAATCAAAATCGCTTCAAAATCTAAGGAAAGGCTTTATAAATCTTATATCACAAAACCGACATTAGATAATAAAAATTAAATATATACTTACGTAATATACTAAACTCTCTATTTCGGACTGAGTTAAAGATCTAAATCATAATAAAATTTGAAACTAATACAAATAACACTAAATAAATGTGCAACATAATCCAGTGTTAGGTCGTAATAGGAAAACCAGCTACCGGATTTTTTCCTCGATAAGGATGGAAACAAATTCGTCAACGATGATGAAATAGCCGAGAACTTCAATAATGTTTTTGCGAACATCGTAAAGTTCTTGCGGAAAAAAATCTCTGAAACCATCTAAAGATTTCAAGCCTCCTCTGTCATCCTATAACAATCCTAGTAGTTTATTCCTCACCCCTACAACTGCTGAGAGGAAATTAGTGAGCTAACATCTAAGTGAAGAACAGTTTATAGCAGCGGTTCTGTGACATCAGCCATATTTTGCTTAAGCAAATCATCCTCCCAATTAGTCAAGTCATCGCCATTATTTAATCTTTCCCTTCAAAACGGGTACGTTCCAATCCTACTTAAAGTAGCTAATGTTATCCCTATTTTCAAGGCTGGTGATAAGCACGATTTCACCAACACTACAGGCCTATATTATTTCACCAGCTAATCCAAACGCGTCTGAAAAAAATGTTTATGCCGTAAAATATTTTAATTTTGTTTCGAGCATCATAATATTCTGACTCATAGCAATTCGGGTTTAGGCCTAATCGACAACGCACTATGGCAAATAATGAGCTTTATTGTTTAATAATGGACAAAACTGGACAAAAACTACACACCGTGGTTATCTTGCTTGATTTAAGTAAGGCCTTTGATGACCAAAATCACAACATTCGTTTGCACAACTTAACAACTATGGTATTAGAGGCATTGCCAATTGGCTCAGAAGTTATCTTTCTGGTAGACGTCAACGCATCATCTTCAAAAACACTGGTCCAGCTGTGCTCCATCAGTGTGGAGTCCTTCAGGGGCTGAGCCTAGACCATTACTCTTTTTATTAGACATTAATGACCTTCACTCTGTTCTAAAACCCCAACTTTATTTATTTGCTGAGCTACTAAGATTCTCTTTTACATCATGACCCTAAAACTTTAGAATTAATAATTAATGATGACTTAAGTAAAAATTTCTAATTCGGTTTAATTAAATAAAATGTATTGAATATTTAAAAAAGACAATTACATGATATTCAAAAAAAATAAGCAAGCAATAAACCTAACATCAAAATCGATATTAAATTGATACCCACATCTATCCAACAGGTTGAAACAAACTAAATTCTAGGGCCTTTAATTGATGATTAATTTATCTTGGCTTCTCACACTCTAAAGGTCTCAAATACAATGGCACATCCGTAAGTCCCGCCCATTTCTTCCTCAAGATTCCATTAAACACTCTCTATAATTCTTGTCTCCCTTATGTGTCTTTTATGCTGCTATGATCTGGTGTGATCCTAAAACAACGCTAATCTTATTTATTTCTCCTTAAAAAGAAGGTATACGGACCTGTACCATTCTCTGTGGCTTGATCACACAGAACCTCCCGCGCAGAAGAACTCCAGCTGTTCAACTTTGAAAATACATGATATTACAAGCTTCAATTGGTGAAAATCTAGCTCCTCGCTACCCTCATCTAGTGTGAAAGTGTATTCGCGTGACCCGTGTAGTATCGCCCTACTGTTATGTCTCGATGATGAACTTTTGCAACAACGATTCTCATTCTAATCCTATAACTACCAGATATAGGGAGTATCCTCCTCACCCCATGCTACGAATTCCGTCCTTGCCAGCAACACTTATAGAAAACTCAGGACCATGCTCTGGAATCTTCTTTCCAAGACTCTAAATCTTCTACCTCTCCCTGACTTCAAATCGAGAATGAAGAAGGTACATATCAAATCATAAACTCTGCTGTGTTGTTGCTGATACGTCACTTTTTTCTTGACTTGGCTGTTTTTTGTTATTTTCATTCATGATTTGTTCCAATTATGTCCCTACCCGGTCCGTCTTATTCCTTTCTCTTATTAGTATTTCTTCCCATCGTCCTTCCTTGTCTTCTTTATTGCTTCTCTCTCTATCCTTGCCGTGCTTTTGACTCTTCTAACCTTTTACTCCTTTTATGACCATCATTCTGCCTTTCTTCTTTTTCTCTTCTACCTTCCTTCCTTCCTTCCCTTCCTCCTTCCCTCATTCCTATTTCTGCCTTCCCTCCGTCCCTCCTTCCTTGCTTCCTGTTAGACTGTTTTGTTTTGTCCTGTTTGTATGGTCTTTATGGGACCTGTATCTTGTGATAGTTATATTTTGCATAAAATTGTAAAACAACAAGAGGCACTTGCAACCTTCACGCCATGCGTTTAGCAGTGACCTCGATCTTCACATTCACAGTTTCACTTTATTTTCTATTATGCAATGCTTGTTAAATATTTTGCTGTTTGTTACATTTCTTTAGCATATTGAAGTATACTCGTATTGCATGTTTCTATGAGGTAATGCTGGTGATGCTGAAGTCAAAGAAAATTGATTGATTGATTGATAAGAAGAAAACGAAGAAGAAGAAGAAACCGAAAAAAGACCCAGTGAGATATAAGACTCAAGTAGCGTAAAATAATGAGTAACCACCATTTCCTACTGTAATCATGGCAATATATTAAAAACTAACTTATATACTACTGAACTGATAACTCGATTGAAATGCCAAAATTCATCTGAGTAATTAGGGAAAATGTGTACAATTACGTATTTCTAGATTTAAATAGTTAAATACAACGTATCAGAAAATTTAAAGCCATTTAAAATTTAAATTGGGTTTTACATGCATACGATAATGCTCTGGGTTATTGTTGCATTGAATTGGAAAATTTATTCAAAAATTTCCACGTAGCGCGTTGCTCTTTTCTATATACAAAAATCATTATAGCATTATTCCATAGAATGTGAGATTACCTTGCCAATATTGTATCACAAACCATACCGTTGTATGTAATAATCGTCCCAATTTATTACTGATAAACGGATTTGATATATGGAAAAGCACAATGCCACTTTCTTTTGATTTTAATAATAAGAAAAAACAAACGGAATTGCGACTCGGAAGAAAATCGACTGTAGGTTGGATAAACGAGCATCTTGCCCAAACATATGTGGCACACAGGAAATGCCTGAAAAAAGGGAAAGGGGGAAGTGGAAATCTGAAGAAATCTCATCGATAATATGGAAAAAACCAAGCGTCTTACCCTAATCCGTGGTAATAGAAATGCCTCTCTTTGTGTGTACAACATAGTACTGATTTGAAATGATTTGCTCTTAATCTCATGCATTGTTAGCACTCCGGTAATATACGTCATTTACATCCAAAAGTTGTGTATTTTAGGAGTATTTGACAAATGAGAAATCAGGTTAGCATATTACTTTTTCAGATGAAATACCCTATCAGTGGATATTCAATGCAAAATTTGAAATTCACGACAAACCTTTAAGCAACGTATTTCGATTATAAACTTTACAAATTCAACTGTGTAAACAGCATTTCCATCCGCCCACGGATTCATAAGTGTCGAATAAACTCTCTATCGCGATACATTAATTTAATTTTTGGGTTCTTTTATACGAAAAAGCAAATCCTAGAAAGCCACAAAACTAACAGTCGGAAATTTGATACATAAAAAATGTACCTCGCTTGTCATTTTCATGTATCGTATGAGGATAGAATGTTCAATTCCATTTCAAAATCATAAATTCATTTCATATCAATTTTTTCAAGTTATCTCGTTTCAGGCCGCCTGCAAGTTTCGACGGAAAGGTAAAATACAAGATTTTTTTTTCAAAATAATATAATACTTAGCATATTACATTAACAGGTGAATATTATGGCAAATATATGTTTTGCTACGATACTTGTGGAAAAAGGTACTCAAATTTATGCTATTCAGTTGGCCTATGTTGAGGTACAGACGTTTCCCGAGCGGTCAATTTTCCTGCCAGAAAGTAGGAGACTGGTTAAAGACTCATTTCACACACAGTATATAGTTCTACCCATCATTTAATGCACGATTTTCGACGTAAGAGTAATCGTCCCATCTTTGTTTATTCCAGTTCAGAGTTATGATCAATTCAAATTATAGCACCCTTGATAATATGCCCGTTCCTATTGAATTTCAAAATCAAACTGAAACTGAAGTTTGTTTTCTCCTGCCAGCATTGATACCTCGCGATGCTCCAATCAGATTGTCTGCATACTTCGCATTAAAAACAAGCCTGGACAGTTTTGTTTATTTACAAATTTTGCCGGTTCCCGTTACTCTATCAAGAGCTGTATCCAGGGCTGCACAAAGTTTTCCTTCCACAGTAGTGATCCACCCGAAAGAGTCAAAATATTGGAAATTTGAAGGAATAGCTTTTACTACATTTCACAAAGTGTAGACATGCCCAAATTTTTAGTGAGGTGACACATTTGCTGAAACTTATTATGAAATAAGTTTTATGAAAAAATAGTAGAATTGATAAAGAATACATGCAAGTGTTCATTAATTCTGGAAGACTCCCAATTATGTGAAGGCCTATGTTTTGGGAGAACAACAGAGGCTACACAGCGCATATTTGAATCGTTTAAGTGTTTGTGTAGTTTCAGGATCTGTAAGACTGTTCCAGAATCGGTAAGACTGTTCCAGAAATTCAGGAGAAGCAATTTGAAAAAAAAAACGACGACCATACGAATGCTGATCACAAAGTAAACGCGAATAGAGATTTGTAAGTAGAACAAATATAACGAGCTGTTTTACATGCTGCGGCAAATCTTCTGGTTGAGTTTGTGGGTTAGTCTTTCAGTGCACTTGAAAGTTAAAAGAAGAATGCAAGATCTAACTTGCAGCCAATGTAAATCTCGGAGGATGGGGTTATGTAAAAGTGAGCTTTGGCGAGAGTAACAAATCTTGCAGCCAAGTTTTGTAATAGTTTCAACTTGGAAATTTATGCTTCAAGTAAGTGATCAAAGTAAGCTCTATGTTACTGTATAACGGAGTTATTTTGCAAATGCTTTGAAAAAACCCCAAAGAGCGGAAGGCTTTTCGAATTGATCGAGTCAATGCATTAATCTCAAATATGCTTATCCCTATCGCAGTTTACTTACCCCAATTTTTAATTTATTTTGCATATTTCTTGTGGGGATTTGCTTTTGTTTTGGATAATTTAGAATGCTGCTGGAAAATTCCTTATCTCGGAGGTACATTCATTTATTGATCTGTCTCTAATCTCTAGCCCAATGTTTATAGTTGGTATGATCAAGCCTATACCAGAATATAGTCCAAGTTCGAGCCCATAAAACATTGTTAATTCTATAGTATTTTTCGATTGTTTCTAGTTGAGTTTCTAGACCATTTTTCCTGCTGAAACTGAATCCGATGGGTGCCACACGAGAAACCGTGAGCGTTTTCGAAGAAACATAACAATTCAAAATAGCCACGAAAACACTTAAAGCTTATAATTTTACCGTACAATTGTAACTTGGTATATACACTAATGCTTAACACTTAAGTGCCCGGGGGGGGGGGCATAGTACCCAACATTTGATTTTTTTGCGATTTCTCGCTTACGCAATCAAATTTTTCAAGAATTTTTTTGCTAATTGTCTGATTTATGAATACGCTTCTCCTGATACAAAAAAAAAAAATTAAATCCGCCCACGGCTTCATTAGAATAATTAGGTTGGGTCCCTAGGAACCCCCCCCCCTTGGGCACTAACGGAAGTGAAAAAATCAAGATATTTTACTAATTAAAAAATGAAAGTAATTAAATCTTGGGATTTATTTGCTTAGATATATACCTCAGGAGGGAAATACTTGATAATTAATAATATTTAAATCAAATAACCTTTTGTATGCTGATATTTTTATCAATTTGCATCAATTTTAATTTTGTCATGACCGTGCTCTTAACTGTGTAAGTCTATGGGAAACACCAAGATGAATTTACATAATTATCATAAGCTAATCAAAATGATTGGTATCTGCAAGATAGCATTCGGATATTTCACAGCTTAGTGTCATTCCCAGCCTTATTCGACACCCATCTTGGATGGCATCTTATATGTATCGATTACTCTGATTAGATAATGATATGTACCCTGTCTGATTGACTTAACAGGGATATGCAAAACTGAATTAATTCTAGTCAACCAGACATACCTTTGAGCGCAAACCAACGTTGCGACCGCAACCTGCGGTCTTCAACTGGGTTGTGAAGAAATTGGATCTTGACCACTTCCGGTGCTGTTCTTGGAAGATGATGGCATCATACGGCGAGGGATGTCCCTCACGATCCTGTCCCAGCCGTGTGATAAGTTGACCCTAACTCCGCCGTGACGGTTTAATGATGGTTCCTCCGCTCTCACCCAGATGGCTTCTTTCACACCCCGTTCAAACCAGCGCGTGTCTCTGTCAAGTATCTTTATGTCCTGGATGTTAAAGTCGTGTCCACTGGCATGAAGGTGAGAGTAGACTTCCACAATCGATTTTAATCTGTTTATATTGCATATTACAACATGTCCGGCTGTCTCCGGTGTTGTATTTGTTGTTGGTTTCGTTATATAAGAAGTTAATGCACATCGTTATGCGTTCAGCTTTACTGCCCAAGGCCCAGTGTGAAAAATAAAGGATGAAAGTTTGAAAGTTGGACCGGCAATGCCCGGGGCCGTCTTGGATTTCGTTGGGCACCCAGCTCGTTCCAGGGGTCTGAAAGTGACCCTAACGGGACCAATTATCAGTTAAATATACCCGGCCCCTAATTGGACCAAATTTTGTTAAAATTAACTATTTTAGGTGATGTACACCTAACCGACACAGCAGTAGTAATAAGACATCCAAGAAAGGTTACTGTGTATTTTAAACTATATTTTCCACTAGTATTTCCCAGTATTACTATCTTTTGAAAAATTCTGCCACAAAAAAACTTAAAAAACAGAAAAAATTCAAAATATTTTGATAATATTTTAACAATTAAGTTTGCACTGTACTGCATGAAGATTGAAGGTAATTGCAGCAGTTGAAGTGAGATTATTATACCGTTGCGGGAACCGTTCTCAATACATGAAAAAAGATACACATTTAAATAGCCAATATACAAGAAAAATGACACTTGTGCTACTTCAAGAAAAAATACCACTTTGGGGTTATTTTGCTTATAGTTTGGTTATTTTCTTATTTGTATCATTGAACCAGTAACAATCACAACGGAATTTGTACCCCCAGTGGGACTAGGACTTGATTAATTTGAATTGATACCCCTAGCGGTAGTCCGCATTTGCAGCTAGTCCCTCTATTTGGCAAGTGTTTCGATCAAAATAAAAGAACCCCTGGGCGTGTTGATCGGTTGCCATGGAAGAGTATGTGTGAGTATTTACTTCGCCGCATTCATCTCGTGTGAGAAGTTTCTCGGCGAGAAAATATGAATAGGATACTACTCGGAAGGGGAAAGGAATTAAACACTTGCAATTATGGGGACGGCAGATAGATGTTCAAACGTCAAGTGGGCCGATGTGGTGGTTTCCTTCTTATCGCTTTCTCCCATGTTAGGACAATAAGAGCGAATAACACAGTGATTAAATTCATGTCTTTTAGAATGTGGAAGGAGAAACCTACATACCTGATTTCACGACCTGTCATCGCTAGCGACGTGTTACGTGTAATCCGGCCGTTACTATGTCAACTGGATCACGCTTGTTGAGTCCTTGCAAAACCACGATCAACTGGATCACTACACAAAGTCTACGGCCTGCAATAACATTCCAAAAGGTGCGTGTGATCCAGTAACACAGGGAGGTATGTAACCATTCGATGGGCGACGAATAGTTGCGCAGCTTTTGGTTGGGGCCTTAAAATTGATAAAAACTTGTGACATGGCATCGATCACTGAAGACTGTATTGAAACTACACGCATAATTAAATCCTCGCGGCCGCATTACTTGGCTCGTTTATATAATAAGTAGAAAAAGGAGGAGAAGATCATAGGCCCCTTATTTAAAGTCTGACTAGGAGATTTCGAAATATTATTTTTTTGTGTAATATTGAAAAGAGGTTCCAACTAGAACGAAAGATAGTAACTAAAATGCACAATTCCGAAATTTGAAATGAATCGGAGATTTTTCGTTTTGATGCAGTAAACATTTATGTGTAGTATACGTCCCATAGGATTATGGTATAACAAAATTCCGGATCCGGAATTTTATAACACAGTTGTGGATTTCTATTGAAGGAATTCGATTTAGCTGTAGCAATTTCACACAGTGATTAGTATATAGACAAGCATTATGTATTGCAAAAAACACGATTTTTTTTTGGAGGAAATTGAGGAGCATCCTCAGGAAATCTCTGATGAGTCGGCCTTCAACGGAGTAGTTTAACCCAACTACAAGAAAAGGTTTAAACACCTTTGGTTAGTTAGTAGGCACCTCTTCATCAAAGCTAGGTAGTTAGTACTCTCTAACTGTGGTGGCGTGTATAACTGTTTCAATGGGTCAATATTAAGGGGTAAATAGAAATTGACGTTCCTGTTACACTTTTATGACCATTTTAACCTTTAACTCCCAAACCAATGGTATCGATGGTATACACACTATACGTTTGATTTTCAAGCCACATAATCAATTTGTAACATTTAGAGATATTTGCACTGGCCATCATAATAGGTCATTATTCGGCGAAGCATTTATTTCCCAACAGAGCACATACGCGAGATGTTACATCATGAAATTGAGGCGTTTATTGCAATTTTGTTCCGTTTTGCAGATTACTTTTTACAGGTTACATGTTGTCTTGGCCAATAGATCCAGTTAAGCATTCTGTTCTGAGATTACGTAAATCCTTTACTCTTCTAACTTTGCTTGCACTATCTTTGATAGTCCAGAGAGTGTAGCTAAAAAACAGTACCATGTGCGGATCTATGAGGTAGCGAGGTTATCCTTGTCTCTGCCACCGCGTATTTGAGGTGCGAATTTCAAAATTCGCACATTTCTTCAGGGCAATCCAAGTGCTGGTGGGAATAGAAGATTAGATTCTGCCATGGTTATAGAGCAGCTTCGAGCCACTTTGACGTCCTAACGAGCAATTTTACCTTTCCCACTACGGGGCATTTGGATTATACATTATTAACCAAATCGATGCTTTCCAGCAAATGGTCATTTTGTTTATCATTAGTGTTTTATTTTTCTTCAATTTGAATACGTAGTGTTCAAATCTGCAGGCCATGAAAGGGCTTTGATCACCCTAGTATGTGCCATGTGGTTTGAATCGTTTCTGAGACCTATTCGCGATTTACTGTGGACGTGCTTAAACCGTTTTCAGTTTTTAATGCTTTAATCATTTCCAGAAACCACCCCAAGGGTTTTTTTTTCCCAAATGTGATGGTAATGTTGTTGTGAGTTCCTTGGTACGGAGTTCAGAGGGTGTATGAGTCAATCCCACAATGCACCAGTTTTGGGAAATTTCACCTCAATAGGGTCACATGATCGCACAAAAATCATATTCTTAACACATACAAATCCGGACCTTTTACGCTCATTTAGCCACGAAGCGTTAGTACTCCGGGGAATTGTAGCATGATCATTGAAGTGTATATGGGTGCTTGAACTTTTGAACACTTTTTTATCCCTAAGTACTGACATCTGATTAGAACATACAGTATAGGCACATTGCAATGTCTTATGGGATTAGTTCAAAACACCCTTCTCACCGGTTATGGTGATGTACACCACATATGTGCAAACAAACCAGTTTTTTTTTTTAAGTAGTGCGTCTAAAAAGCGAGGTCCGAGCTTTCACACATAGTAAAGGAGATATTGCTTTGCCACTAGGATTCTTCACGATTTCTTCTCACAGATAACGATTATATTTTTGTGATTTTTTGAAATTTTTATTGCAACGGGATGATTAACATTTACATTTTAATGTTTAAAGGAGCTAATTATTGTATTCGCCAATTTTCTTTCCCGGTTTTCTTTCAAGATGCAGTCGCAACATATAGGGGAATATGAAGAGTCAGTTTCGATTTCTTAGCAAAATCCTAATAGGGGGGGCTCCATTTCTGAGCGAGAGAAAGTCAGCAAGTTGTTCAGCGGCCTGCCATCGGAGTACGGAACGCCGCCATATACGGTATGTTATAATAAATAATAAAAGGTTTCAGGTAAAAGGGAAGGCACGTTAGAAACTATTTGTCTTCACGTTTGAGCTCGCGAATTAGGCAAGAAAGAATAATGAAAAATTATGTTGGTGCAGGTGTCGCGGGATTGAAAGGGAAAAGAATTAACGAATCATATAAATACAGCAGTAAACTTGCGCCATCCACCGGCAAGATTGACAGTTAGGGAACCTGACCTCAGACTAACCTTAGGAACTTTTGGGGGGGGGTCCATGCCATTTGACATCATCAATATGAATGAACCCTTATTGCACCGTAACCCTAAGTCTGGTTTAATCTGGACGTTAAACTTTTCTTAAGACCAGACATGAAAAAAATGAAAACCTAACAATCTGGAACATATGCCGCTATCGCAAAATCCCCCCCTCTGCTTTTTAAGCCAGGGTTAAAGACGAGTGCTCGGCAAAAGTGTTTAGCGATGTAAATCCCTCCAGTATAGGACCATATATCTTGTACTTGGGGTGTCTTCTTTAAGCCTTGAGAAGTACACACACACTAGTGTTACAAGTGATTTTTTTTAGTTCTTTAGTTCTAGATAAATAATTAGCCTCTCGTTTTGACCAAATTGGAGCAACTCTGAAATTTTGCGTATGCAGAAACATAGTCATACACCATTAGGATATTTCATCAGAGTACGTTGTTCAAAAAGTAAATTTCATAATGACATCGTACTACTGTTGCAATCTTCCTAACCATACCTGAAAATCCTGACTATTTATAGCACAGGTCTCTTTGGAAAGATCTCTAACCATATGAACACAACATAACTTAGGGAATTTCATTTTCTCTTGCATGTTATAAACAATCTAAAGAGATGTTAGGGATCTTCTCAAAAGTTACTAAATTGAGGTAACAAGACAAGGTTAGTAGGGTCATTCCATGCCAATTCAACAAATCGAGTACACCATCACCTCATGGATTTCTTTCTTTTTTGGTGTACTGAAAGATATTCATGAGAAACTGAAATTCTGAAATTTGGCTCTGTACCTCTTTTCGTTTTCACGCTAGAGCAATTTTAAATTTGAGGGGCTCACCTCAAAAACATGCACCGGTGTGAAATTCAATATTCAGAGGGCCATAAGTAAAGAATTACACCCCTCAGATCCTTCAAACTTGGCATTCTGGATAACCTTTTGCTGCAGATTGCAAATATGTGAACAGAAAAAATGCACTTTGCACCAATTTTAAATAACGGGGTCAAAAATGGCCCAAAAACCACTCGGACCATACTTTGGGGGCCCATAAGTCAAAAGTAAAAGTGATATAACTTCCAAATTTGGGCTGGTGAAAGCTTATCTTGAATAATACCCTTGTGTACAATCTTATACTTATATCAGCTTTATTGGAAGAGATATAGCTGTCGCAAAAAGCAAAAAGTCCAAATTAACCTTGACTTAACCCCCCTAAAAATCAATGTCAGACATTTTGCACCAAATTCTGCTTGAAATATGGTTAAGAGGGGCCCCTGCTGAAGTTGTGTGCAAAGTTTCAACATGGTGTCTAACTGCCATATGTAGGTAAACAGGCTTCAAAGAATCTAAACTTTCAACTAATATCAGACAAAGTTCCCATTGAATTGTACACATAATTCTGAACTTAGCAACCTGTGTATTCAAGTGCAGTTTTAAGACTTTGAATCCAAGTTTGACCTTGTAGAACTCTAACAATGAAATTGAAATCAATAGCATCACCTTATTAGCACCTGAACTAGGTATGGACCAAATTTCTTGGTGTCTTGTTTGGTAAGGAATGTATAATACTTTAATTATTCTAATTGAATTATATAGTAAAAAGTGAACTGTGCAAGTTAATACCCAGCTTGCAAAGTTCAGGTTTCCTGTGTGTTTCAATGGGAATTCTTTCAAAACTGAATTACATGAAGTAGGGCTTTTTGAAGACCAGTTACTTATAGAAGACACTTAGACACCACAATGAAACTTTGCCAAAATATTAAGCAAGGTCCCACCTCAAACATATTTCAAGCAAATTTTGGTGCAGAATGTCTGACCTTGGTTTTTAGGGGGACCAAGTCAAGGTCAAATTGAAATTTTTACTTTTTGCGACAGCGATATCTCTTCCAACGAAGCTGATATAAGTATAAGATTGTACACAAGGGTAGTATTTAAGATTAGCTATCTCCAGCCCAAATTTGGAAGTTATATCACCATGATCACTTTTACTTTTTGACTTATGGGCCCCCAAAGTATGGTCCGAGTGGTTTTGGAGCCATTTGTGACCCCCTGTTATTTTAAATTGGGGCATGTTTTTTTTCTGTTCACATATTTGCAATCTGCAGCAAAAGTTTATCCAGAATGCCAGGTTTGAAGGATCTGAAGGGTGTAGTTCTTTACTTATGGCCCTCTGAATATTGAATTTCACACCGGTACATGTTTTTTAGGTGACCCCCCCTCAAATTTAAAATTGCTGTAGCGTGAAACAAAAAGAGGTACAGAGCTCAATTTTTTAGAATTTCAGTTTCTCATGAATATCTTTCAATACACCAAAAAAGACAGAAATCCATGAGGTGATGGTGTACTCGATTTGTTGAATTTTTTAAATCCTTGGCAGCAACTTAAAATTTCCTCTAGTAAATTGAACTTTTAATGGCAGAAATGTAAGCAATTGAAAATAATTCGTACTATCTATGTGAGAGATATGTCAGGGATTGAGAGATTGACTACTTGTTCGTTTTTAATCACAATAAAATATCCGATGTCAAATCACATTGTAAATCTGTCATTTATTTGTGCTGTGTTGCAATCTTTTTTGCTAACAAAGGATTTAAGAGAATATCTACAAGTCTTTTACCATTGCATTTCACAGAGAATATCTGGAGGCCTTTACTTCAAGAGCATATAGTACAAGCTACAGACCATGTGACCTTGATATATTATACAGTATGTTTTTCAATGGTTTCAAGACAATTTTTGCCTGGCTAAATCTGATTCCAATGGGTGCCAGACTAGAAATAAAAAAAATCAAAATGGCCACCAAAACCCTAAAACTCGTCTGTTAATCGATTCAAATGGCCTCCAATACTTTTAAACATAGAATGGTAACTTGATATATACACTAATGCTTTAGCAATCTATATTATCAATTGAGCCCATTACGAATCTCTCTCAATAATTTAATAATCAAATCAATAAATTATTCAAGAGTGCTCAGAAATGGCTATAATTCATCACTACATCTAGCTAAGATCTGTAGTGTTTGAATATCAATCTAAACCTTATTCAGAGCAGTTTAAACCTCGCTTCACAACTTTACTCCATCAAAATGCAGATTTTTGTTATTTTTGGTGTAAAAAAGAGTGTTTTTTCCTTTGAAATTTATGGTCCTGGAAATGTTTCCTTTGATTTTATGAACAAAAACGGCTCCAAGGTGGTATAGACATTTATGAACACACACCGTCTATGTGCTATTTAGTACACATTTGACTTCTACTTCCAAAAGGATGGAGCCGATTTAAACTCCAAATGTGTAATCAGATGTTTTGGTGATATGTTGCCATGTGAAGAATAAAACATCCTATGAAAATTGGGATCATGATTGGGTCACCACCTTTTTTAAAATAAGATATCAAAGTGATTGACATCTGCAAAATGGCATCCTAGACGGCATCCATATGGCTGCCAATGGCAGTAAGTAAAGGTCAGGAAAGTAATGTCTAGTTTGAGGCTAGGAATTTTTAGTCTGAATGATAACTCAAAAAAATTACCACTTTGAGTGAATATTAGGTATTATTAGTGTTTTGGCAGTCCTTGTAAGTTTTTTTTGTATTTCTACAAAATGTCAAGGTTTTCTCCTCTGGCACCCACTAGATTCAGAATCAGAATAAAACTGGTCTAGAAAATGTGGAAAAATCTAAAAAAAGCAAGGTGATATTCAGTTATCAAATATGAAACCGTCAGCTTGGAATAATATGAGTTCCCAAGAGCATACATGTATCTATTCATCTCAGATTTACAATGGATTTAAAATCCCGGCTTGAATCAATGATTTCCACACTTATGGACTTCAGGACATACTAAATGAATACATTCTATGTAGACTTTTGTTCTTTACAAACTTTCTATTAACTTCCTAGTCAGTATAATTTAGTATATTAGACCTTCGGACAGACCATCATCTAGCCAGTTCTAGGACAGTCTACCAATGCCCATTGCAATCATATTAATATATAACTTTTATATAGCATCATATCCACTAGTTTTGCTTTGAACAAGAGTGTTTTTTAAGAGATGCAGGGACATTTCCAGAAAAAGCACCCCAGTTCCTTTTTTCTTTCCAATTGAAAACTTTTTAACACTTTTAGAAGCGTATCAATGTATTGAATCACACCTGAAGAGGAAAGCTGAAAATGCCACCTTTATGTACTTCCCAATTCTTGCAAAAATACAGAACCATTCTTTCAATAAAAATATAAAGAGAAGCTCGGATATAGGAAAACCTTGTGGGAATGTAATTGGAGTGAAGGAAATTTGCTTGGAAATGGTAAAAAACAAGCATTTTTGTTCTCATCAAAAATATTCAACTTATGGGCCATTCTTCGGTCACGTTGTGACCAAAAACCAGTGATTTTTTTTATTTTCAGCCCAATGCTGGTTTGGCAACGTAACCAATGGTTATTAATTTTGACATATTAAAACTTCAGGCCCAAACCTAACCAAAATAATGGTTCAACTTTGGTAGATTTGTTATTTTTAATGGTTTCCCCCAAAGTTTGGTCCCGTGTGTGAATTTGATGGTCACAAACGTGACCGAAACTTTATTTGCCCCATGACGAAATAACCAATCACTGGAAGGGATATATTATTTTTGTTAGGCTTAGACTCAAGGTTATTTATATGTGAAAAAGTAATAACAGATTAGTTATGTTGACAAAACAGCATTGGGTTGAAAGTAAAAAAATCGCCGGTTTTTGTCACAAATTGTGGCGTGACCGAAAATGGCCCTTATACATCTAAACGTCATGTTGTATTTGTTGTCAGCAAGTACTGGGCTTAAGATAATACCCAAAAAAATAGTCCAGCAGCAGAACCCAATAGGCCTTGAATATGACCTTGCCTAAAGCTGCACACAAAATGTTTTGGATGGTTTCTAGGCAACATTGACTTGCCGATGTCAAAACGAGGCAACTTTGTTGTGGGCAAATTACCAGGGTAAATTTGGTAAATGTTTCCCACAGGTGTGTGTAATGTATATTTCCTGTTGTGAAATTTCTTTATGAACAAAGTTGAACCAATTTGAAACAAACTGATCATTATCAAAATTACCCTCATCATTACCTTGAACATTTTTTTGGCCTGTCATGCATCGCCAACAAAAGAGGTTGTACTACTAGCAAAATAAATAACTATACCTTTTTCTTAATCGGTAGGACCATATGAACATGTCTACACACATTTTAAATTAATCCCACATAGAAACATTTACAGAAATTTGACTTGACCCCCGCTAATTTATACCCCTTCCCTAAATCAAAATGCTCAAGAATGCCCAACAGTTTGCATCATTGAGCTTTGGAATCAGCAGGCAACGTTGCCTAAAACATTTTGTGCTGACCTTTTGCCTTAGGTCATATGGATCTACTGCAGGACAAAAACTGAAATACTGACAATAAACACAATCGGTAAGAGAAATACTCAGAAGGCAAATACAAATAGTCTTAGTTATAAGAGCTTAAAGTCAACTATCAGTGATTTTTCCCTAAAAAAACAAAAATCAAAAAACAAATGATCAAAACAATTTTTACATTTATTAATCAAGTCAAGGTATCCTTCAACCCTTTAAGTGATAAGACCAAAAGCAATCGGATATTTAAATATTACTGTCCATACAGACACTCAACATGTAATTAATTGAATGGAATCATATCTTTGAACACTTGCTCTTTTCTTCCTTTTCTGTCATTTATCTGTTGAAAAATAACTTAAATTCTACAGACTTTCAAATAACATATTCACACTAGGAACCAATGTCAGACAACAGAATTCAAGAGGCAAGGGGAGTTTTTCATAAGCTCTAGCAGATGGAACTTAACAACTTCATATAGAACCAAACTAATCCTTTGTCAAATCTCTCAATATATCATTACTGCTCTGTTGACAGGAACCAATCAATAAAAAGAGATAATAAGAGGGTAGATACATTTCAAGTTTAAATTCTTAGGAGCATATTGCAAGTAGGTGGCCATATGTCACATCCAAATGATGACACAGGAAGACAACCTGTCACTGCATCCTTGTCCTCTCATGGTTGGGTGTGATAATGCAGAAGGAAAGTAGGGCACCCTAAAACACATTGAAAGAAACTGTGGAGGAGAGAATTATTTGGGTGGACATTATGGGAAAAATGCTACTATCAAAGACAATGAGCACTGGAGCATGAATCTTGCAGTTAAGTACATCATGCCTCTCCAATTTTAATGGCCTTGAGTATGTAAAAAGACAAGAATAAATGAGTTGTATTTCATAAAATTCCTATTCTCGGATCGGTAAAGCAGATCCCGGAATTTCTCCTCCTTGACAATTAAAGAATCAAACCCTTGCCAACTCAATGTTAAATTCTTCTCAAAGTGTAGATTGTAATATTTCAGCCCCATCTTGGCGATCCCCTGGTCAATTCAAACTCCTGGTCTAGATTAAACTTTTCTCCTCAAGCTAACTTCAACACAATAATAAAACTGG
>JAMKCH010019444.1:0-39980 GCA_023653785.1 Ophioderma brevispina
GTTATAAAATATTTCCTTGTGAAATTTAATAAAGGTTTGTTAATATCCCGGAGTTTGTTTTCACTGTGTATTAAGGTGATAATTTTTAACAAATTCCTCATTCTTTCCGTGAGAGTAACCTAGGACAAATTAATTAACAACTCTTGCATGTGATTGATAGCAAGTTCCTTTTAATAATGCTCAATGATTGCTACGTTTTTAGACCAATTTAAGGTGTTATTATAAAATGTGTGTGTTTCGAATCTGTTTATACCCTCAAGCCATAGTGAAACACTTTGCCAAATTACTAAGTTGGAAATAAAAGGGCGCATTTATTTTTGTGACCCGATCCGATCAAAGCACAAGAATGCTAGCAATTATTAAAGGGGGGACGATGCAATTTAATTAAATTAAGTTTCATCGTGATTGATTAACCTTAACCCCAAAACCCCACATGTAAAGTTTTGTGCTGATATTTCAATCCGTTTTAATGTGAGAGCCAAAAATCTGATTTCGTAAGCCCCCATAGAGTACTTTGTAAACTTAAAGGTGCAACGAAAGATTTTGGGTCATCCATATATTGTGTCATATGTAGTGATTTCATATAGATAAGACCCCTGGCAATAGATTTCTTAACTTGAATTTGCCTTGAAAATGAAAACAAAAGGTGATTTTGATTTGCTTAATTTCAATATAAACCGTAGTCTGTATTTGCTCTTATAGTAAATTAGAATTTTCACAATTTTTGTACCCAAGAAATAATTCTCAGTTCAATCCTTTCACATGGGGATATTTATGTGAAATCTCTCGTTGCACTTTTAATATTGGTCGACCAAAATGGTGCACATATTTGCTCATAACATCCAAACTAAACATTTTTAGCCCTAAGATTTCACAGGATAAATGAGGAAAATAGTAGTTTTCTGTAGACACTAAAATATTGACCACTTACACACTTACATCCATACGACGACATATCATGAAAAAATGAAAATCGGTTGTCCAAAAACCAATTTCTATATCGCGACAAAAATTCTCCTGCCCAAAAATGAAAAATGACTTTCCCGAAGGACCTTTTCCATAAAATTTGGCTCATAATGGGAGGCTGAAATTTCAAGACGACAATGAGAAAAATACGGCCTTTCATTGGATATTAAAATTGATGTCACATCTGGGTAAATCAGATGGTCCCAAAGGCGATGTGAACAAGCACCTTTAAGTGATATGACTGGTCAAGTTGAGATTCGGAAAGGCTTTTGGTTAGCGTCAAATGCATTTTCAAGGATTACCGGTTCCCAAGTAAGCATTGCTAAGTATACTCTGGTGATATCAAACTGACACCAACAAAAGTACACTGCACGCATGCGTGTCAAATTCAAGATGGCGATATTTGCAGCAGACAGACGGCAGCTTTTGCCGTACGTTTCGACATGAGGCCCTCGCTTATTAGTTGTTCCATTAATATTCCTCTATTTCTGTATCATACTGTAATACCGATAATTTAATGTAAAGTCTGTGCGTGTTTGTGTGTATATGCGTTTGTGCGATCAAGCAAAATGAGTCATTGGTCGAGAGAAATCCAAATTCAGTTTTTAATTTCAGTTAATGTGGCTTCAATCGGCAGAAAACCGCATGGAACGCGTCGAGATCTGACAGCTGCCACCTCACATGCCTCAAGGCTCAATCCAATGGTGGCTCTCTCTCTCCCACGATTTCTCCAACTGCAGCTCTAGACATTTGATTTGTTGTACGGTATTAGCACTATTACCGAATGAAGCCCAAATTCTCCAGTTGAGTCAAAATTCAACGAGAATGCCTAGCCGGTGACATGTAAACAGCATATCAAGCAGCAAATAACGATATGATCGATGCAGCGTTAAAGTTCGGGTCGCTGATCAGGTCGGATCAATCACCGTGAGGCACGGGCGATGCCAGATACCAATGCGCGGAAAAGGTTCCCATAAACAAACCCCACTAGTTCACGTGATGGGGGGAAATATGAACTTTTTATTGCGAGCATTCCCCCCCCCCCCCCCCCGTGCAATTTGGGGAACTAGTCTTCAAATATTTTAGACATGTGATATAGTATCCACCAAATCAAATGACAAAATATTTTATGCTGTTTTGTATAGGCCTACAAAGGTTTTTCTTCAAGTTGAAAAATTTACGTAAGGGAGTGATAATAGATCAAATAGATGGGTTATTTTTACAAATATATATGAGTTAGAGAGAAATAGGGCCAGGCCCGTAGCAGGAATTTATTTGGGAGGTGCGGCTTTGCCAGAAGCGGACCTTTGCGTACCAACAAGCCATTTTGTCGGCTCGCTGCGCTCGGCAGGTTGACCCAAAATTTTCACCTCGTTCTTCTCCAGATTCTGAAGACGAGGGGGGGGGAGGGGGGAGGGGGGGGGGTGGGTCGGTGGCAGACATCATCCAAGCGTTGTGAAAAGGACAGTTAAAAACATCACAGGCGTAATGTAATGATAACAGCTACTTAATCATTAATAGACCATGCTCCACAACACCTTAAAAAAACAAAAATTAAGGCAAGCCCCAAACTTTTACTTGCCAAAACGGCCCTTCAACATGGCAAAGCGGACCGTCAACATAATAAAGCGGACCTTTTCCATTTTTGGGGGGTGGTCGCACCACCCCGACCCCCCCCTGGTACGGACTGAATAGGGCCACACTATATTTTTTTTTCCGAGGGAATGGCCACGGGCCTATCACCCGAACTCGAAGGTGAGGGGTCGGGGGGTGGTGATAGGATCCTAGCCAGTACAAGGGAAAAACCGGTGCCTTTTCCCTATATAAACCATGTATATTTGTTTATTACACCTCACTGGACTCTGGGGACGAGGTTGCAGGGAAATAGACTAGTAGGCCCGTAGCCAGTCTCGGGAAAATGGAAAATTGTGTGCCCTATTTCTCTAACCATGTGTATTTGGTATGATAAATCCCCCAAACTACAGAGGAATAACATTGTCCCCACTGGACTCTAAGATGCCAAACTCCTCAGAATCATTCCTTACATATATAGATCCATTCTTAAGCGGAACCAGAACGGTCGTCGCACAGTTAACATTACCCAGATACTTGCCTGCAAATGTGTGACTTCTCTAAGGCTTTTGACAGTTTTATCAGGATGCGTATATTCTCGTGTTGTCCCAGATGGGAAGAGTTGATACAAGGTTTTGCGATCGTGTATACTGTTAGCAGTAAATAACAGGTTCAGCACTCTTGTTGATGAGATTGAAGATACGACATTCTAAGCAGTTGTATATTGTGCCCTCACTTCAGCCAACAAAGAAATTGCACTGGGGATACTACCTAGAAGAAAGCAGAAGACTACTGCCTTTGCCTCATGATGACAAAGTCAGCAAGCCAGAGAAAAAAAACTGAAGTATGCATGCAGACAAGAACTACCGTACTAAATCCACCAGAAGCTCCAAATAGAACCTTCATTCCGTTAAGGCTGCACTTGATGATGCTTACACCGTGGTGTTTGAGGAGCATGTTAAGTCCAAGGCTGAAGCACATGACACCCTACATCTTGAAAACAAGCGTGCTGCCGCTTGGGAGGCACTGAGGGAGCTGACCGATAAGAAGGTTATCCCACCTATAAGAATCAAAGGTGAAACAACTGAAGAGCGCCTCGACACATGGCTTAAGCACTTCAGTTCTCTACTTGGCAAGCCAGTTCAGAACAACCTTGATGAACCTTTCTCCAACCACAAAATAGCAGACACCCTCCCCATCTAGATTAGACCTTTCACTCAAAGGAGCTTCAGATCTATCTGAAAAAAAACTGAACAATACCAAGACGCCTGGTCCCGACAACATTCATGCAGTAATTTGGAAGAGTCCACTATTCCATGATCAACTGTTAGAATTTTGTAACAACACCTACATGGGAAACAAACCAGCGGCCTTATCAACTTCGTTCATCACTCCTAGATCCTTGGCCTCTACCAAAGAAAGGTGACCTCCAACAACCCAAAAACTACAGAGGAATCACACTGTCACCAATGGCCTCTAAGATATACAACTCAATATTGCTCAACAGGATCACTTCTCACATAGATCACATTCTCAGGCGGAACCAGAATGGTTTTCGCAAAGGCAGATCAACACTACCTCAGATACTTGCCCTCAGAAGGATCATAGAAGGGTTGACAATTTCCAAGGCCTTTGACAGTGTCAACAGGGATGTAACGTTGTATATTCTTACCAACTATGGTGCCCCAGACGAGACTGTCAAAGCAATTGCCAACATGTATGATAGCCCATCTTGCTTTGTGCAGACCATGGAAGGGCCCACAAAGGAGTTCGTAAAAACTACTGGAATCCTCCAAGGAGACACTCATGCTCCCTATCTCTTTACAATCGTGGTTGATTACATCCTAAGACAGAGTCTTGACATCATGAACGATAAGGGACTCACCATCAATCCCATGCGTTCAAGACGTCACCAAAGTCAGCATCTCACAGATCTTGACTATGCAGATAGTCGGGAAGGAGGCATGTTTTATTAAATGTACTAAAATTTGCAAATTGTTGGGGTAAGAATGTGAGTGATAATTTGAGAGCACCAAAAAGGGGAATTAATGTCATTTGTATTTTACGGACATGATCTTAACTTATGATGGCGGCGGTTATACCCGCTCCAGGGGACCAAAATCAAGAAGAAAAACACCCTGCACATCTTTTTCGATATAATAAGAACCATAAGGAAAACTATTGATAGCATTATACGGCAATTTTCTCTACTACTTCTGGACAATTGCGGACTACTCAAGATGATCTCGGCGAGAGAGAGAGAGAAAGAGAGAGAGAGTGAGAGGGAGAGAGAGAGAGGAGAGAGAGAGAGAAGTCAGAAACAAAGATAGCACTTGATGTGCTCCAGACAAAATTATAGGTCATCATAATTTAAATTTTCTTTCTACATATAGACAACTTTTTCACTTCTTCATAAGCCTATTTGTCTGTTTTTACTGGCAAACACCTATGACGTCACTGAGTTGTCAGTTCACACCCATTTATTATGATTTTTTTTGTACCAGGCTGATATGTGCTGTTGTCTTCGCGTGAACTATTATAGAGTCAGTTTAAACCACTTTATATGACGGAAGTAGTAACCAGCATAGTAAGAGCACTCTCAAGGCCCCGCTTTAATATAGCTACATCTTGGAAATGATTTAGGTCATGGTAGAAAGTTGTTGTTTCTAACGTCGAAAAGATGATAGGGCTTGCTTTTCTTCCTGATTTACGTAACCCTAAGCGAATATAATTCACCGCCTCTTGACCAAACGAGGTCCGTGCGCAAAAATATAAAATGCCATAAATTCTTTATGGAGCTTCCCAAACCGCACACAGGTATATCCTACATATCCTAGTCAGGGGGACATCCCCTTCAAGGTGATATTGGGAAAATTAATCACCAGTCGGGTGTAAGAACCGAAATCTGGGATGAGGCTCCAGGGACTATGTTATGCGAATCATTAGCAAATGCAGTGGTATGATATGACGGTAAAGGGACTGCAGATTTTTGAGTATTTTTCATGACGTTTGTTCACAAGGTCGCTCAAAATGTCTTATGAGGTCTTCATGTACTGGAGTCTTCCTGGCTTAGGGATTCTGCAGTCAACCATCTTGCATTCCTTGTAACGAGTAGGGATGTAGCCATTTAAGTGCCTCAGCATACCGTTTTCGTGAAAATTATCTAAGGAAGGTCGTGTGAAGATATTGGACCATAATGAAGCGTGAATCATTGCGTCATAATCATCATCAGCACGGCAGCAAGAGAACACTATTGAGCCTTTGCATGGACTACCTTCAAGTGCTACAGTGGCATGGCAATGAAATATCACCAGTTGAATTGGATTGGCAATATGTCATAGACGCTGCAGCAACTTTACCCTCCTCTAAATTCTGGTCGGCTCCACAACATTACACCACAGAAGGTTCTCCGTTAATACATTGTCACGTGCACGAGTGGCTGGATTGAGATGTGCGAATGTGCAGTACAATGGGCTTCAGCCCTATGCGACCATTACTGAGGAACTACAGGTTTAAATGTTCATAAAAATGATTGAGAGAATAATGATGTTCCTTTATGAAGATGGTGAAACCTCGGAAGATTAAAAGCTATTAAAGTCTAAAGTGACCAATATAAACTTGAAGATATAAGAGAACCTTCCTCTGCAGTCTCAAATGAACAAAGAAAAGAAAATGGACTATGAACTTTAGTGGCCATGTTTCACATGATTCCCAGTTTGCAACCATCGTTCTTTTAATGTAATTTTTGCATGTTATACCATGTTTGTCTGCTTGTACCATACTATGACTGTTTAGGTATTGGCTGACACAATAGGAGATCCGGGGTTGGGTAAAACTCAGGAAATACAAACGAATTGTAGGTTGCGGGGCAGTATCCGTAATTACTCTAAAAAACTAATACGGTGTTGATGATGCAATTACAGTTCACATAAACCGTCATACCTGCATTGTGAGGTTTTACCACAATTGCCTATACAGTTTATTTGTGGGTAACACAAATAACAGTTCACATATTTACTTGACGGCCAGGGGTCAGTGGTAGTGACAAGGTATTGGACTGTTAAAACGTTTTCATGTGCTCACCATTTTCTGGCAACGCTTTATAATAAGATCATTAAGGGTGGTAAACCACAATCTTCGTGGACTGAGAGTAATATTGTTTTGCTTCATAAGAAAGGTGGTGCAAATATGGCGTCAAACTTAAGAATTATTGCGCCTTCATCTTGCATTAGTCAGTTGGTAAAATAATTCACCAAATAATCGCTGATAGGCTCAATGACCATATGATTGGCAATAATTTGATCAATACTAGCCTTCAACAAGACGAGTCCTTAAAAAGGACAATCTTCTGCATTTTAGTGCACAATTTGTGAAATGAAACAACAAATTGAGTTTTGTAACACTATATTTTAATAAATACTATGCAAGGCATCAATCATAATGATCAACCTTTAGTGTGAAACAAAAGACATTCAGTTTCATGTTACTTTTTCTGATACATCTGGTATTATTTTGAAGTAGAAATCACATTGCATGGAAAACCAAGCTTCAGTTTACCATACTTCCCTTTTAAAGGGAACTTCTTATCTAGTGCAAAGGCCAAATCACTATTGTGTAGTAATACCTGTCATACATTGCTGTACAAAAGTTGTGCTTGTTTACCACTCATGAAATATTAGTCTGCTATGAAATAGTTCCATGCTATCAGTGTTAAAATATACATACAAACAATGTAATTCTGTACCACAATTGTATATTATAACATTGGAAGTTTTTTTTTTTTTTTTTTTTCTGCATTGTGAGGTTTTACCACAATTGCCTATACAGTTTATTTGTGGGTAACACAAATAACAGTTCACATATTTACTTGACGGCCAGGGGTCAGTGGTAGTGACAAGGTATTGGACTGTTAAAACGTTTTCATGTGCTCACCATTTTCTGGCAACGCTTTATAATAAGATCATTAAGGGTGGTAAACCACAATCTTCGTGGACTGAGAGTAATATTGTTTTGCTTCATAAGAAAGGTGGTGCAAATATGGCGTCAAACTTAAGAATTATTGCGCCTTCATCTTGCATTAGTCAGTTGGTAAAATAATTCACCAAATAATCGCTGATAGGCTCAATGACCATATGATTGGCAATAATTTGATCAATACTAGCCTTCAAAAAGCCTTTCTTAAAGGTAATAAAAAAATCCTTTAAAAAGGAAAGTGGCGGCCCGAGTTGAGAGTCCTGTTTTCATGAATTGTCTTGTAGGGAGAAGTTGTAGGTATGTATATGCCATGTATATAGGTACTACATACATACATAGGTCCCAAGGCCTGCATACTCTCTAAATGTAAAAGAATGAATTTCCACTCATTCAGGGAGTTAAATGAGGGACAACAGGTTTATGAGTGGAAACACACTCTGAAAGAAGTGAAAGTTGACTTTTTGATGACAATATTAATCCACTCTTTTTAGATTGAACAAACTTTCACGCTCATTTCAGATTGAAATTCTATCAATCAAAAAGGCGTTGTCCTTCATTTCACTCTTTCACTCTTTTTTCACTCTTTCCACTCGTTTTACATTTAGACTTTATATTGAATTAAAATCCCAACATCGACAACAAATCTCTCGCTACAGGGTGAGTCAAAAAAAAAGTACAACCAAATTGAGCGATTTTTCATGGAACCCCCTCTGTGCTATTCATATATTTTCTTTTTGTAGTACATTCCCTGTTTTGTTAGCACTCATATAAAAATTACGGCATTAAAATTGATTAACGCGTTCGAAAGTTACAGCTGCAGAAGTAAAAGTACCCAATGTGAAAGACCGAACAAATTACACGCTAGAGAAACCCAAAGAGTACTCTTGGGGTTACGTTCAGCTTTGGTATTTACAGCATATCCTCCAATAATTAAACATTTGAAATAAATGTCAGGGAACACCAGTGACGTAACCAGTCTGTGGATGAGGGCCTGGGAGAGGGAGGGTAAGGGTGGGATCCGCACTCAAAATCTTGCCCCTCCTGGCCCCAATAGAGATCAGGAAAAGTAATAAATTTATAGTATTGACAGATTACCGTGTTCACTTTTGCAAAATGTGTTTTATTGAGGCCCCAAAAGTTAAATGGTTGACATCGCCTGGTCCCCCTCCCCAAATGAAAATGTCTGGTTACATCGTTGGATAAGACTGTAAAATGAAACCAGATATCAAAATAATATTTAATGAAATCGATATTTAGACTTGAAGTAATAATTTGCAGCATTCTTTTCAACTTGCTTGATTTCCACGTAGTAAAATTTTCAAAATATAGGGCTGGATAACAGATAAAGCATAAGAATTTTCCATTTTAAATATATCCTGTTAATTTCATTAAATCTTAAGTATTTTACATTATCTTTCAACACATGTAGCATTTGAATACGGCGTCAAAGAATCAACCAGTTAATTTATTTTGCAACCCTCAAGCTGCGTAGTAATGAGTAGTAATGAGTCTCTTGTGTACAGTCAGTGTGCAATTTGTTCGGGTCAGAAAATGGATACCTTCACAAAAATAACCGTAGCTGTTGAATGGCTCAATCGATATTAAAAATGTAAAATTATTTTGAAAGCTGATTAAACAGACTATCTAACACATGAATTAATTTGGTAAATTCCATTAATGTTTCTTCATAAAAAAAATCCCTCATTTGGTTGTACTTTTTTCTGACTCACCCTGTATAGTCTAGTGGTTAAGAATCTTAATCTCTGCTTTTCGCAGGTTCGAACCCCCACTCTGCTCATTTTTTGAGAAATTAATTTGTTTCGAATCTTGTTAAAGTGAAATAGACGCTATAGTGCAATTATTCACAAGTTAACTACGGAAATAAATATCGCGTCCGGCTCCGCCCATAGAACAGGACTATCCCCAGGGGTCCGTTCGCCAAACTCATGCGTAACCCTACGTGTATACTAACTCATGCGTATGTCCTACATAATAGACCTTTTTATATACCAGTTACACAGTGCTTTTGATAACTTGGTCCACTCAAGCATGACATATGCACGTAGATTTACCATGTTTACGACTGAGTTTCGCGAACGGGCCCCTGTTCACGGTTCCCTGTTCACTGGTTTGTGGTCGTATCACATTTCAAACAGGCCCGGCAAACAGGGGATGACTAATACCCCTATGTCGAGAAACCCATACGGCAGGATTAGACAAAAAACATAGAAAACAAAAACAAAATATTCAAGTACATTAACGCAATAAAGCACACATCAAAAGCTAAAATTTGTTTTTTCTTCTAACACCAATCACAGAAGTAAGTGCATCACCCCGGTGCATCACACGCCTACCAAACAAAATGTGAGAACCCCCCCCCCCCCCCAACGCAGTCTAACAAACATAACGAAATCGAATCGGTTAGTTTTGGAAACTCGCCCCAAATTACAAAATGCTAAACCAAGGGTGGTTCAGTTTCTCATGATCTAATTCACTTTACTCTTGAGCAAAATCGTGTTTCGCCAATGATTAGACTGTATGTGGGTAATTCCATAAATAAGGCACACACTGATAAAATACCAGAAGTGATTGTTTCATGGCATTATTGTTAAGAAAGTACTAGATCTATGCTTATTGTTACT
Organism: Ophioderma brevispina; assembly: GCA_023653785.1. NCBI lineage: Eukaryota > Metazoa > Echinodermata > Ophiuroidea > Amphilepidida > Ophiodermatidae > Ophioderma > Ophioderma brevispina. The sequence continues at coordinate 10,155 of JAMKCH010019444.1, forward strand.
GTTGCACATTGTTATCTAGTGGTGTATCTTCATTTGGAAGGTTACAAGAATTTTCTATTGCAAATTGGAAACTGTATTTTTAAAGAAACAAAATCAAAATTATCACATTTTTGGGCAAAATTGTGTGACATTCTAACTTAAAGTAATTTTTGCTAGATTTAGAGCCTTTTGGTGGGTTAAAATTAATTAGAATGGCTCATAAATGATAGTGTACAAACCACAGACTTTTGAACATAAATGGCATAGATCGTGAATCAAATGATGGATTCTTTGTATAAGCATATCTCAGAAAGACGGTTCCTCGTGTAAGCTTTGGTGTCCCGAAAAATTGCTTACTAAGTGAAACTTTACATATGAGTTTGAATCCTTAAAACCAAAAATGTGGGCATTTTTAATGCTATTATGGTGGCATTTATCTAGTTTTTTAAAATAATTAAAATAATTAAAATAATTTAGGATGAATATTTAATGAAAATATAAGAAACTGGAAAATTGTGACCAGTTTTAGTTTTTGCTGAAGCCATTGGTGTCCCGCCAAATATTACGTCGGGACATATTGATGGCCCATATTCAGTATCAAAACACACATTGTTTGCTGACAATTGCATCCTAATTTGCTTCATATTTGTGGTTTCTTTGCAAAAAAATATCAAAACTTTACCACTATTCCAGCTTATTTGAAAAAAAATGCAAAAATTATTTTTGGTGTCCCCATCTTACACTAGGAACCTTGAGGTATCATTTTCCGATCAAAAATGGATGTCACAACATATCGTTTGCTCCTTTAGTGATTTCTGTTTTACTTTGATCAACTTAATGAAAGAAAGACAAAACTAGTAAACAAGCCTTGGGATTCCCAATTGAAAAGTTCTCGGTAAGAGCGGAACACCGTTCACAAGGCACCTTGTTTTCGACTTTAAATCAATAGTTTTGAGTATTAATTGCTCTAATTTATTTGAGTTTGCTTTATTATTTTTATTTTTAGTAATTAATTACTAAAAATAGCAAATGGTCTATTGAAAATTGTAATAGATATGTTCAAGAAAAAGCTGATTTTGTTGTGTTAGGGGGTCAAACAGCTATGTCACAAGTTGTGGTGCCTTATTTATGGAGACGCCATATTCAAAATCTCTGAAAGGTCTCGTCACTAGTAAATCCTGGATATCAGAGATCATTTTATTTTTTGAAAAGGCATCTTGCCACGACACCGTTATCCCCCAATCATTGTATTTTTGTGTGTCATCCAATTTTAATGTCTTGAACTGATATTAATACGGTTTATGATTTCAATGGTTCTAAAAAATTGTTACAATCACCTTCGCTGCCGGCTTCTATTTGATAACAGGTAACAAGAGATCTCATCAAGACATAAACAAGAATCTGACCAAACTAATCTATGTCTCCGACACCAACATGCCTTCAAGTGTCCTATCACTCTCGTGGCGCAGCTTACGAACATTTCTTTACTTTTGTCAACAAACGATGATCGGTGCATTGACAAAGAGCGCCACAAGCAAGTTCTGGATCTCTGTCACATTCAAAATAACATCGGAGATAGAGAGTAACTCAAGCAAGAAGGGCATGAAAATATTGATATTCTCTTATCCGAAACGAATTTTTAAGTTGAAAGTTGTATATCCTTATGTTAATGAACATGTGCCAAACTCATAACTGACAGTCTTGAGGTCTTTGTCAACCGCTAATCATGGAGGCGGATGCCACACACGGGTACTGTTGTCGATTTTTTTTTTGTTTTTGCCCATACCTAATAGCCCCTAATCGGTCTTGATATCAAGAGGTCTAGGATCTCCGATATTTACCTAAGCTTGAGAGTCATGCCCACATTTCTTCTCACATGAAGGGGGTTGATTTGGTAAATCACATGTGCATAATACTCGAAAACAGCAATGGGACTAGACATATCGGTGTCTTAAAGCTGAGACATTTTCAAATTGAACAATAAAGAGGGACAATGTGCCAAAGGTTGGCTAAAGAAGAATCCACTGATATGCCATATCTTAGAATACTGGCATCCATCACGTGTCAAGTCTCGCGCGCTCGTTCAAGGCCGATTTTTGAATTGCTTTTCCACCAGCAAACAGTCTACGCATCTTAGGCGTGTTATTTTTAAACTCCCTACAGGGGTCTGTAAATTTCTTATTAACAACACACCCTGAGACGCATCACATCTCAATAGCTATGGGTAAGCTCAATATTGGGAAGCTTTGAGATGTGCAACTTGTGCTCTAAAAGAGCCAACCTCCACGCATATCAAAATCATTGTAAAGCTTTTCTTTGGAGCAAGGGGGCATAATAACATTCTCCGCTGCATTTATAGAACAAGCCATACATTGATTTCCTTCGAAATGATTCTGAAAAACCCTGTAATCACTTGTGACTGCGCGGATTCTAGTCAGTGGAAACATCCACCATTCTGGGCATTTTGACTGTAGCCAACTCTTAACACCTACATGTCTTTTTGTGAAAGATTCGAAAATATGTTGCATATGGATTTGCTGGCCCATTTGAACTAAATATCAATGTATCTATGTATTTTTTGTAGACGTACTATATATTGTGTTTGTAGACTTGATAAGGTATTTGACAGAGTACCGAGAAAAATTATGATGGAGTGGGCAATGAGGAAGAGAGGGATCCAGAAGTAATGGTAGAGCAGTGATTGTTTGTAAGAAGGATCAAGACAAAGAGTTAGAAGGTCGATTTGCTTTGTTGAGAGTTTGAAGGTGAGGGGGTGTGCATGCATCGTTCTGTGCTTTCAGCCGTTGGTTTTTGCATTGTGATTTGATTTAGTTATTACAGAGAGTGTACAAGAGGGTTGGATGAGTGAGATGTTGTATTCTGATGACTTGTTTTAAATGAGCGAGGCAATGGGGGACTGATGGAGATTTTTTGGAAATGGAAGAAGGGCTTTTGAGAGTAAGGTGGAAGGTAAACCGTTGGGACGACAAAGTGTTGGTGAGGGTGATGTGAGAGGATTTGGTAGTGAGCAAGGTAGACCCTGTGGTGTGTGTGGGAAGAGTAGTGAAAGCAAATTCAGTGTGGTGTGAGAAATGCGGGAAATTGGATCCACAAAGATGCACAAAGGATTCAGAAGAGTACCCAGGTTGGCAAGGGATTTTATGTTAGGAGATGTGGCGAAAAGGGTGTTGGAGGGATGGTGGACTCAGGAGGAAAAAGTTGTGTGATGAGAGGTTGGAATCGTGAAGGATTTCTAGTCGTCCTTGGGGATACCGGTAGTGGGGGGGGGGATGCGAGGAGGTGGCTGTGCAAGCCAGAGTGAGGTATGGGTGGGTGCGTTCAGGACTATGGGGAGTTGTGGAGGGACAAGATATCCTTTGAAAGGAATGGTATGGTTTTAACAGGGCGGAATCCAGGATTTGTAAAACGCTAAAACGGGGGGGGGGGGTGGGGGGGGCTGAAAGCTGTACTTGTCCAAAATGGGTTGATTTTGGCAGAATTTGCGAATTACTCGGAGGCGCGATCGGTCGCGGCCCTCCGACCCCCTCCCTTGTCCGGCGCCTGATAATATTCTGGGGCGGTGAGCATCAGTGAGCTGTATGGGAGTGAGAATTGTGTCAGCGTCAAATGAGATGGGGATCTGAGGAGGCAGAGAGAGAGAGAGTCAATGAAATAAGAGGCGTGGTGTGTAGTTGATGGATAGGACGAGGATGATGACTTGATGGCAGATGTTGGGTGGTTGGACGAAGCTATGGCCCGTTGTGGCGAAGGCGATAATGTATGTCGGTAGCTGGCACGTGCTGAAGAAGGATGCTGGGCATTTTAGAAGGGCTTTGAGTTTGAGGTGGAGGTTTGAGGAGGAGAGGACGTCCAAGAAGACCTGTAAACAGTCAAGTGGAGGAGGAGAGTAGGAGGTTGGTTTGAGGGTGGAGGATCATTGAATCGGGGAAGTGGAAGGGGGGATAAGGGGGCGGTTGCTCGAGTGTGAGGTAAATCGCGGCCACCACGTGTCACTTAGACAAAACCGTAGTCACTTTGGTGTTACTACTCCTCACAAAATGAAGACAGACAAATGCTGTACTTGTTCTGATATTGAGGCGCAATGTCTTGAAAATATATTCATTAGAAAGTGGGAGTCGTGGATCTCGAACAATCTATCCAATAAGGAAGATCTTAAAGTTACCCAAAGTGGGGCTCAAGTCAAAAAGTCCGGGAGAACATTAGTAAGAAGGGCTTACCATTCTGCTGGTATATCGTTTTTCCCATTTTCATGCATAGGCTAGATGGCGACTCGGCAACATGGGACAACCTCCTCGTTTCTGAATATTTGCTGGTTTCTTAATTTTGTATCCTATTTCATCTGGGATAGTTCCAAAGGCTTTTATTGTGATATCTACTTTTTTTAACCAAATCTTCTGTCTGCGTATTTTAAGTATTGTCCTGTGCCCTGCCTGTCTAAAGCTTGTCTACGAAATGGGAGTCTTAAGTGGGGCCGCACCTACACCTCTCTCGCAATGTCCGTGCCCGGGGGGATAATGGCAGCTCAAAATAACTATAATACTCCCAATCCTTGATACGGTCGTTATCTCACGGTGTCTAACTCTATCTCCTGGATGTCTGTCGTCATCCAAGATGCCCAAGACGCAGGGTCCCAGAAAGTGGGGGAGCAGGGAGCACCGCACCTATGAAATGGCACAAAGATTTGAGGAAATCACAAAAGGAGGGAAAAGTAATGTGCGAGATAGGAAAATGAGCAAAATAAAGATGTCTTTTTTCTTGTCGTTGGGGGTTTTCGTTTTTTTTTCCCCCCCCCGGTGGCATACATAATAATAAAAAAAGGAAAAAAAAGAAAGATGAAGAGAAAGAGGGAAAAGAGGAACACCCAAACATGAAAAAGTAGAAAAAGAGGAGCGAGAATATACAAATCCAACAATATAAAAATGATCAAATATCAAAAATTACAAATTTGCCTCAAAGATGTGATGCGCTATTACACAGTTGGTCTCATGCTAAGCTGAGGAAAAGGGGAAAATTTGTAGGACCCAAGAGAAAACTGATGACATACTGAGAAAAAAAATATAGAGGAAAATATGAAAACAATTCCCTTTAATAGTGTTAAGCTGACTTAAAGGGAAAGTGACAAAATGTTTAATTTGCACCAATGAGCTATAGGACAAAAAGTAATCTAAATTTGAGGAGAATTAACATTTCCTACGAAAGGAGCAAATGTACTAATCCTGAATTTTCATCAGAAGGACTTTCACTGACTCATCACGTTCATTTGAGGTAAAACTGAATGTGGAACATTTAAACAGAGGCTAAGGAAAGCATTGGAAAAATATTGGAAGATATAAGAATAAGAGGAATGAAAGTCACGGTACATTTTTAAAGAAACGTAAATTGTTTCAGAAAAAGATGAAATTTATCTAAGTGTCATGAAAAACTATATGTCAATTAACAACAGGGTAAATATTTCTAGATTCTAGGGATTTTTCACACAAGCCAAGACGCATTAAGAAAGTAAAACAAGAGTTTCCCTTTTGTAGCCTCTAATGAGTTAGGAATGTAGCGGTAAAATGACCATATCTTGTCAACATTCCTTGGTAACTTAACAAATTTTTGCTAAAACCGTGTAAGAGCATATTTAACAAGGCATTTTTAAGAAGTTGCAGGTGCCCTTTCCCAGCTAACCCAAGATCCCTTTCCAAATTGTCTCAGAGCCCCATTCCCAGCCCAGCGTGCCACAGAACACCCTTCTTAAGTAATCCAGATTTCCCTTCTCATCTACCAGAGGTGTTCTTTTCCCAACTAACCCATGACACCGTGCTTTCCACACAACCTCCACACCTTATCCCAAATACCTGAAAGTTACCCTTTCCATCTACATATGGCCAATTCCCAGCTACCCATGTGTCCCTTTCCAGACAACCCAATAGGCCTTTCTCAACCAACTCAGATTTCCCTTCCCAATTACCCCAGGGTCCTCTTCCCAACTACCACAGTGTTCCCTTTCCAAACTACCTCAGGGTTCTCCTTTCCAATATCCCCATTTCAAGCCTCTCTAGCAGTTACTACGACTCCCTGCAGTTGAAGCACAATTCAGTTATTAAGGTCCCCATTTGGGAAAATGTTTGCCTCAGAAGCTAAATGTTAGTTCCAAGCCTGCAAATTTCCTCAAAATCTAATTCCTAAGGCCCTAAATTTAAAAGACGAAATCAGTTCCCAATCCCCCATGTTCGGAAGTCGGGGTACACAATGTGTACATTGTGTACATTCATTGTGTCGGGGTCCCGGTCGGGGTACATGTGAAAGAAATCATAGTCCGGCATATATCATAGTCCGGGCTCCATAGACGACAACGGAATAAAGCATGAAACTAATGTTGCATAAAGAGTCAACTGAATCGATTGCACTATTGTTCACCATTGTTCCCGGACTGTGAGCCCGGAGGACTATATCTCCTGCCACATATACAATGTGTCATATCCCTATACCAAAAAGTTTGGTTCCCCCGGACTCTCACCTTCTCACTCTCTCATAATGTCACTCAATATTCTTTCCATTTGTAATTCCTTTCAGCCCATCCATTTCCAATCATGAACATGGTCATCCAAATACCTATAATATATTTAATATATCAAATTGGGCTGATTTTTTTTTTTCTCATTTACAACATTTTTGGATTATAACTAACTTTGGCCACAACAAAAGCAAAATTATTTAAATTTGATCTATTAGTTAGCAATAAGTAAACATGGTCAATTAGGGCAATAAACAGTAGGCCTATAGCAGGGAAACTCCTTCAGAGCACTTTGAGTGGCCATATACATGTAATTGAACAATAAAAGGATTAAAAGCATTTCACCATATCCCATAACACAATGCCTAGATGAGGTATTAGACTGATGTACACATCGTGATGTCACACGCTCTTATTATAGAGATACTCTACATTTCCAGGATTCTACGTGAGGCAAATTTGCTCCTGAGGAAGAAATAACTTTCTGGGACCCTGCCCAAGACAGTAAGACAACGTGTCGAACTCTTTCGTAGAGCTGTCCTGACAACTTGCCTGCACCCAAAATCATGGTTGGACGTAACTTTATGGCATGACTAAGGCAACACTTATACGTCAACGCAGTTCAGAGACGTACACACTAAAGACATGGTTTTTACAGTGTGGTGAAGGCGTACATCTTTAGGGATACTGATGTTAGGCCCCATAAAAAATCTTGTAGCCTTCCCTCTTCACTTTTTGGGATAAGGCCAAACTTTTTTTTTTATTGTTTTGCAATTCTCTTAAATTAATATGTTTTCAATCATGACATTTTGATGGATAATTATAGGCCTAATTGTGTTATTAATCAACCACAGTCACTTTCATGTGATTTTAAAGACCTCTAGGGGGCCGGTCTATTCCTTGTAAAATTAATTTAAAAAAAGCCTCTCCATTTTCCTTATGGGACTGAAAGTCGCTGATAATATCATGTGGTCGTTCGGTGAAACAGCCATAATTTTGATTAGCGTCAGAGATGCCACTGCTGCTAAAACTAAAAATAAAAGAGGGCCTATGATACAATTGGTGCATGTCCTTGGTGCAATATACATAGCGTCGACAATAAAAGCAAGAAGATATCATCAATGAGACAACAAAACATGTCCCTCAGGCGAGTCTGTCTCCAAAATAAACCGATACAAAAGACACGTCTTACCAAACCGAAGTGTCTTGCATAAGGTTATGACGTCTCGTGGACGTCAAAGGTCAACCATTTTGTGGTTAACTTATACAGTTTACACAGTGCGAATTTTACACTTTTATAATGTACTTACATTGCTGCTTTCAGTCTACAAGTTGTAATACTAAATATCTGAACAAAATTTAGGCAGCTCTGGACAAGGCATCTGCCAAGACATTTTCTTTTCCTTTGATATGCCTTATGTCCAGATTGTATTCTTGTAGATTTAAAGTCTATTTTTCATCTTGTGGATGAAAAGTCAACGGATTGTGATCCGTGTACACTAGAACTGGATGCAGTGACTGTTGTACTTAAGTACACTTCGAAATTTTGCAATGACAATAGCAATGCAAGACATTCTTTCTCAGTTGTTGAGTAGTTTTTCTGATGGTTGTCAAACTTCTTAGAGAAATAACATACAGGATGATTTACATCATTTTCATCTGCTTGCATGAGAACTCCGCCACAGCCCACATCACTGGCATCAACTGCCAACTTGAATTGTTTCTGAAAGTCTGGCGCAATCAAAACTGGCGCATTCATCAAGATAGACTTGATTTTCTCAAATGCTTTTTGGCATTGCTCTGACCACACAAATTTTGCATTTTTCTTCAGAAGGTTGGTCAGCGGACACGCAATTTCTGAGAAATTTGGAAAAAAAAAAAAAAAAAAAAAAAGGAAGAGAGATAGAAATAGGATGAGGAAAAGGTGAGAGAAATAAGGACTTGGGGAAAATTTAAAAAGAATTGTACTGGTTGATGAAATGTTTTTTCAGTTGAGCTTTAAAAGTATTTTTGTTTGTGATTGTTGTGATGGATTCTGGAAGATCATTCCAAAGTTTTGCGATGTGATACTGAATAAAGTGCTTTTCAGAGGAAGATTTTGGGAGGGGAAGATGAAGTTTGTCGGCTTGTCTGGTGTTATAGTTGTGGATTTGTCTGTTTGTGGTAAAGTAATTGCTGAAGTTCGGAGGTAAATGATTGTTGTGATAGTCAAACATGAAGAGCGCTGTTGCGAGACGTCATAACCTTATGCAAGACACTTCGGTTTGGTAAGACGTGTCTTTTGTCATCGGTTTTCATTTTTGAGACATGACTCGCCTGAATTTTAGCGTCATTAGATGCCACTGCTGCGAGAAACTAAAAATAAAAGGGGCTTATATACAATTGGTGCATGTCTTGGTGCAATATACATATCTTCGACAATAAAAAGCAAGAAGATATCAGCAATGAGACACAAAAACATGTCCCTCAGGCGAGTCATGTCTCAAAAATGAAAACCGATGACAAAAGACACGTCTTACCAAACCGAAGTGTCTTGCATAAGGTTATGACGTCTCGTGGACGTCAAAGGTCAACCATTTTGTGGTTAACTTATACAGTTTACACAGTGCGAATTTTACACTTTTATAATGTACTTACATTGCTGCTTTCAGTCTACAAGTTGTAATACTAAATATCTGAACAAAATTTAGGCAGCTCTGGACAAGGCATCTGCCAAGACATTTTCTTTTCCTTTGATATGCCTTATGTCCAGATTGTATTCTTGTAGATTTAAACTCCACCTGACAAGTCTATTTTTCATCTTGTGGATGAAAAGTCAACGGATTGTGATCCGTGTACACTAGAACTGAATGCAGTGACTGTTGTACTTAAGTACACTTCGAAATTTTGCAATGACAATAGCAATGCAAGACATTCTTTCTCAATTGTTGAGTAGTTTTTCTGATGGTTGTCAAACTTCTTAGAGAAATAACATACAGGATGATTTACATCATTTTCATCTGCTTGCATGAGAACTCCGCCACAGCCCGCATCACTGGCATCAACTGCCAACTTGAATTGTTTCTGAAAGTCTGGCGCAATCAAAACTGGCGCATTCATCAAGATAGACTTGATTTTCTCAAATGCTTTTTGGCATTGCTCTGACCACACAAATTTTGCATTTTTCTTCAGAAGGTTGGTCAGCGGACACGCAATTTCTGAGAAATTTGGACAGTATTTTCTGTAATACCCGACCATACCTAACAGTGGCGTACCGACCGGGGGCAGGGGGGGGGGGAAAGTTGCCCCCTCTGGCTCGAAAAAGCGGGACAATATTGACCAAAATATGCATTTTCAACCCTCTTTTTCGGGGAATTTTAACCATTTACAGCCTAAATTTGGGCAAAATTAATGTAAATTCGGCAATTTTTCGCGCGCTCTGCGCGCATTTCGTGAAATTTAGACTTAATTGGAGTAAATCACCGGGACGACTTACGAATTTTGCCCCCTCTGGCGGCACGACTTGGAAATTTGCCCCCTCTGGATCGACTACCTCGGTACGCCACTGATACCTAAGAACCTCATGAGATCTCTTTAGCTTTGTGGTATGGGGAACTTCTCAATTGCTTAAACTTTTGCTGTGATTGGCCTAATTTGCCCTTGTCTTACAACATGCTCTAAGTATGTGACATTTGCATTTGCATTCACCAGATTCACAGTCAAACTTGCCTGAAATATTTCTCAAACAATTGATGGAGCTATCTCATGTGTTCTTCCCATGTCTCGCTGTTCGCTGTACACAAGGAGATCATCCACACAGGCTTCACAATTTTCTATTTCTGCGAGACTGCGACTACTCTGTTCACTAATCTTTGAAATGTTGCGGCAGAATTTTTGAGACCAAATGCCATTCTTTTGTATTGGTATAGGCCATCGGGCGTACAAAAGCCTGAAATTTCTTTAGCACGGTCAGTGAGGGGAACTTGCCAATACCCCTTCAACAAATCAAATTTGCTAAAGAATTTGGCATTTCCAACTCTATCTATGCAATCATCATTCCGTGGAATCGGATATGAGTCGGTTTTGGAACAGAGGTTGACTTTCCGAAAATCTGTGACAAAACGAAATGAACCATCAGGTTTGGGAACCAGAATACATGAGAGCTCCATTCACTATTGCTCTGTTCAATTATTCCATTGTCTAACATGTATTTCACCTCATTTCTGATATGTTGCAACTTGATTGGATTCACCCTATAAGGATGTTGCTTTATCGGCTTTGATTCACCTACATCAATGTCATGGTTTATGACATGTGTTTCACTGGGCACCTCAGAAAATATGTTTTCCCACTTATGAATTAATTCACCTTGTTGATTTTCTGGGAGATGACCTAGTTTCTTGTTTAAATTGGCAAGTATGTCAGAATTTTGCAACTTGACACCATAATCATTTTCTTTGTTTACAGTGCTGTCTTGATCAACTACTGACTCTGTGATGTCATCATTTGCACACTTATCATTACCACTGGTTGACTACACACGCAGGCTTTACGATATCATCTCTTTCATTATACTCTTTGAGCATATTTATGTGACATAATTGTCGACTTTTACGTCTACCGGGTGTTTTGATCACATAGTCAAGGTCTCCCACTTTGTTTTCAATCTCATATGGTCCAGAATAATTGGCGTGCAAAGGATGCCCTTGTATTGGAAAAAGTGCCAACACTTTGCCACCTGGTTTGAATACTCTGTTTCTGGCATCTTTGTCATACCCTGATTTCATTTTTGCCTGGCTCTGTTTGAGTGTTGAGATTTTGTTTGGCAATTTCTGTGGTTCTATGGAGCATGTGTCTGAATTGAGACACATAGTCTAGTAAATTCACATCAGGATTTTCACACAACCACTTTTCTTTCAGTAGTTTCAATGTTCCCCTTACTTTGTGACCAAACACTAACTTAAATGGACTGAATCCTAATAACTCTTGTACAGCCTCCCTGGTAGCAAATAACAGGAGATGAACTCCCTCATCCCAATCCCTCTCAAATTCAAAACAATAGGTTTGACCATTGTTTTCAAGTTTGGCCCCTTCTAGGGCCCCCTGGGATTCTGGGTGGTATGCTGAAGAACTGTACTGGGAAATTCCCAACTGGTCCATGACTTGATGGAACTAATCTGACATGAAATTTGATCCTTGATCAGACTGAATTGATTTTGGAAGGCTTACTAGTGTGAAAAACTTTGTTAGAGTTTTCACTATATTCTGTACCCTAATATTTCTCAAGGGTATATAGCCTCAGGGAATCTTGTGGAAGCACACATGATGGTCAGTAAATACTGATTTCCTGACTTGGTCTTTGGAAGTGGTCCTACGCAATCTATTAAGACCCTACTAAATGGACTAAATGGCTCATCAAATGCTGGTATTGGTTGCAAGGGAGCAGTAGGAATTTTCCGATTGGGCTTGCCCACCATTTGACATGTTTGACAAGGCTTACAATACTCAGACACATCTTTTCTGAGTGTAGGCCACCAAATATGACTCCTAATTCTGTCATGTGTTTTCTCACACCTAAGTCTTCTGTCATGGGACTATCGTGATCTATGCCTATCAATTCCTTATGGTATACCTTTGGCACTACAATTCGATGCACAACCTTCCATTTTCATCTACACGTGCATCGGGTGGCCGCCATTTTCTCATGAGGACACCATTTTACTTGTAGAAACATACAGGAATTTGCTCTGCTTCCTGTTGCGTCAATGCCCTCTCACCGAACCTTTGAAGTGCTGGGTCATTTTGTTGCTCATTAACCAGCTTGTGATGGCTTAAAGGGTCTCCTTTACAGTCCCTAACTCTATCATGCTCAGCGGCGGGATTTCATTGTTTACCAGCTTGTCACTTTGTTTGTGCTCAGGGCTGGATTTTCACTAATAGGGAAATTAGTCTCCCCTGAAGAGGGAAGATGACCCGCTCCAAATTCCTCTAACTTTGAGAGAAAAGTATCCTCTAATTTGAGACCAAGTCATCCTCGAAGCTCTTCCTATAATGAGTATTTGACTCATCACCTGCTTACTGTTTTCCTGTGAGGCTTTTCTGGTCATTGACCTAGTTACTGCACATGCGGGGGAAATTTCTATTTCCTCATAAAATTTATCCACACTGTTAAAAATAAACCTGTAAAAAACAGGGATTTGACTGGCAGCTGGGACTCACAGCGTGCAGAACGTAAAATAACTGGAGGAAGTACAAATACGAAACCACTGCAGGGAACGTAAAATAACGGCGTAAATCTCAGTTTCAACGTTATTGTTGGTTTTTGACTTGTTTAAACAATATTAAGAATTAAAACGTTATTACAATATCATCTGACCGAATTTTCACTTTGTAGCTAAGCTATGGCATCATACAAACATTGTATTTACGTTACCAGGTGGTTGTAAAAAATATATTTCAGGCAAACAATGTTAAGAAAAAAAGGCAATAAACAAAGGGAAAACGTGAAGAAATAAAAATTTGAACCAGTTTATACACTTTGTTTTATATGGTAATGTACACATTCTAATGTCACCAATTAATTATTAATCATCATATGAGTAAACTTAATACATGTACCTTACATAGATTCGAACCAGGGCCTTATGATTACAAGTCCTAAACCTTATCCACTACACTATGACTTTACTGATAGCAGATGCTAAAATTAAATATATATGTGTGTGTACTACTTTTTTTCAAATTAAACTAAATATAATACAAAAAGGAGGAATTGAGTTCTACAAGAGTTTTGTAAACTTTTTTTTTTTAAATGATAGGGAAAATAAGATTTTGCATTTTTTTAACGACGTTATTACGACGTTATTTAACACATTTTATAGGTAAAACGATTTTCATAGTTCATATTCTTACATTAAAACAAGTAAGTTACAAAAGAACGTAATATTACGAAAAATATAATAACGGTCAGCCTATAAATACTACCTTTTTTTTCAAAATGTGTAGTATTATTTTCTAGCCACTGTTTATTTAAAATGTTTCTGCTTCCAAATTGTAATTTTATGTTAGGTATAGGTAATAAAGCGTGAAGATTATTGAATAATTGGGGTTTACCGTAATTTTAAAGGTAAAGTCTGGTAAAATTAGGAACATTTTTAACAGTGCACTGTACAAGGCACCTGGGAAACTATGGGATCTGGGAGTACTCCCCCCCCCTCCCCCGCCAAATCCTTCCCTAACAACATGGATACCCCTTTTACTGGGAGTTCTTGTCTAACACCAATCGTGACAGTTCCATAAACCAAGTCTGATTTCAAATTCATTTTGTGAAGAGGGACACTAATACAATCCATACCTATCCCCTGAATCAATGCACTAGATCCTGTGGAACATTTAGATCATTATCAAATGGATATGTATTTTCCAATATCATGGACTATGCACAGCACGTGTCCCGCATAATTTGAATAGACTTTGGATCTAAACTATCACCTGAAAGTGCCACAAATCCCTCCAAAACAAAAGGCTTAAAGTCATCCCTTACTTTTTCTGTGTCAATTCCCTTTTGTGGTATTTCTTGTTTTTGAACAGAAGAATGAACTTTTGACCTCAAATTACCTGCACAACCTATTGGTTTTGACTCACTTTTGGCTCCCTCCTTTTTGGGCGGGTAACCATGCAGCTCCCAACACCGTGACTTTAAAGTCCTGGCTTCTTACAGTGATTGCATCCCGGGGATTGCCTGTGAAATGTGATTTGGGTCCCGCCCCATGCTTTTGATTAGCACCACTATTTTATTTGCTCCCTTTTCATGGGAACCTGACTGGGATTTCCCCTCCTGTGTGCTACCATGAGACGCTTTGTTAGAACCCGACTTATTGTTGTACTTGTTGTACCTAGTAAATTCTTGGCTAGGCCTACTAGTATTATTCAATTTATGTGTCAAAGCATAATCATCGGCCTTTATGGCTGCTTCACGCACAGTATCAATTTTGTTTTCATCCAGATGTGTTTTGATATCTGGATGTAGAGTTTGTAGACACTGTTTGAACTCTTCAACTAACATCAACTCCTTAAGTTGACCAAAATTTGCCCGACTTCTTTCGAGAGAAGCCAGTGATCAAACATCTGCTCCTTTACACAGGCAAATTCAACGTGTGTCTGGTCATCCATTTTCTTACAAGACCTGATTTTTTGTCTATATGCCTCTGGCACCAATTCATATACTTTGACCACTGCCTGCTTAACCTGATCATAATCAATACATTCGTCTAATGACATGACCGAATATATTTATCGTGCTTTACCAATAAACACTGACTGTAGCAACAAGGCCCAAGACTCCTTGGACCATTTCAAGCTATTGGCAATTTTCTCAAAGTGTAAGAAATATTTATCTACTTCTCGTTCCTGATATTTTGGAACCAGGCGAATATTTTTCGCCGTATCAAAACCAGAGTGCTTGGAAGAGTCTGATGAGCTAGACTGTTGTTTAAATTTTTCTAACTCTAGTTGAGCTTTTGCATTTTCATCTCTAATTCCTTTCCCTTCTCTTTTTGCTGCATTTGCCATTTTTCTTTCTCTAATTTAATTTCTTTTTCTTTTTGTTTTTGTTCCATCTCCAATTTTCCCCTTTCCATTTCCATCTTTTTCGATTCTATTTCTAATTCCTTTTGAATTTCAAGTTCTTTTAACTTGAATGCATCACTTTCACCTTGTTCCTGAACAGCCTGAATCCTTTCCAAATATGATTCATTCCAAACATCTTCCTGGACTAAAGTTTTAATCAGGTTGTTTTTATAACCTGTTTTCTCATAGCATGTTTAGCTTCATGTCCAAAATACTTGGCTAACTTCATTAACTCGGGCTTTCTCAGCTCATCAAACTTCTCCCAAGTTATTTGCCTAATAGACTCTTCTGGATTAAACTCCATTGTGGCTGTACTCTACTTAACTTGAATCAATCTACACAGTAGTACATGTAATACACACAAAATTTTGTATGCCAAAATGTGCACAATGTTTACAATATTAATCACACTTTTAATGTGTAAATTCTGAACAATGAGGCTCAAATTTATCTCAATTCATTTCTCTCGGACGAGCCCCCAATTCTGCTATGACGTCTCGTGGACGTCAAAGGTCAGAAATACCCTTTAAACACAAACAAATGAGCCTTTGCGCAGAAATGATCTAAATATTTATATAATAACACTGTTTTAATGATTTTAATCAAATTGGTTCAAGAATTTGACATGTCCAAACAAAATTACAATTACAACAATGCTTCTACATAAGAAGTATACTTAAGGTTTCAAGTTCTCTAATGTCCAGAGTTAAAAGAGGCGTTTGCAGTTCAATGATTTGATATGTCTCACAGCGGGAGTGCACATAAAAATCCATGGTATATTCCATTGGAATCTTATCATCCTTAAAGGGATTATTGGCATAAATCTATCGGCACATATATAATGAAATATCCCTAATAAGACTACCAGATGGTTTATGGTCATTGGAGTATTCCTTGCGATATAAAAATCCAGATTATTCCGATAAATGTCACGGACTGTTACAAACAATCATGGAAGCGCCATCTTTATTCCCTGTGCTATATTTAAAACGCCGCACGCAACGCAATACCGAACAGAAGCCATAATTATTATATTCGCTGGAAATTACCGAATTACCGAAACAGAAGCCAGCATGATATATTCGTGTTATCTCCAATTAACGGAGTGTTATTTGGAGATAAAAGGCTTCTATTAGGGATAAGGAGAAAAGAAAGTGGTACACTTGTTTTGGGCTGCCATAGCCTTTATCTCCCCAATAACACTCCGTAAATTGCGAGAAAGTAGCTCGTTAACGCTGGAGGATAACAAAGAATGAACCCCCAAATAACGGTCCTATCTAGGGTTAACAAAGCTGAACCCCAAATAAACGTCCTTATCTGGAGAAACAAAGCTTAAACCCCAAATAACTGCCTTTATCTAGGGTTAACAAAGCTGAACCCCAAATACGGTTTCCTTATATAGAAGTTAACAAAGCTTGTAGAGATAGCAAAGCTGAGCCCAAAATAACGGTCCTTATTTTGAGTTAAAACCTCCTATCGGGAGTTAGCAAAGCTGAACCCCAAATAACGGGCCTTACCTGGAGATAACAAAGCTGAACACCAAATTAACGACGTTATTTGGGGTTCAGCTTGTTATCTTGAGTTAACTGAGCGTAATTTGGAGTTAAGGGGCTTTATCATAGCTAAGGTTTTCTTATTAGAGTTAAGCTTGTTAACCCCAGATAAGGACCGTTATTTGGGGTTCAGCTTTGTTTCTAGAGTAAGGACCGTTATTTGGGGGTTCAGCTGTGTTAAACCCAAGATTACAGGACCGTATTAGGGTTCAGCTTTTCTTATCTCGAGCTAAGCTTGTTAACTTAAGATAAGGACCGTATGTTGGGGTTTCAGCTGTCTTAACCCCAGATAAAGACGCGTTATTTAGGGTTCAGCTTTGTTACTCCAGTTAACGAAGCGTTTATATCCAGTTAACGGAGAT
Organism: Ophioderma brevispina; assembly: GCA_023653785.1. Taxonomy (NCBI): domain Eukaryota; kingdom Metazoa; phylum Echinodermata; class Ophiuroidea; order Amphilepidida; family Ophiodermatidae; genus Ophioderma; species Ophioderma brevispina. The sequence continues at coordinate 27,176 of JAMKCH010019444.1, forward strand.
GAACTCGCCTTATATAGAGATAACAAAGCGGGACCCCAAATAACGCGCATTATCTTAAGTTAACAAAGCTTATCCCGACGATAAAAGAGCTGAACCCCAAATAGCACACCTTATCTGGAGTTAACAAAACTTATCTCGGGATTAAGGTCTTCTTATCTCGAGATAAGGCACCTGATCTCCAGATAAAAAGCAGAAACCCAAATAACGGTCCTTATCTGAAGGTAAACACTCCTATCTAGGGTTAGCAAACCTGAACCCCAAATATGCGCCTTATCTAGGGTTAGCAAAGCTTAACTCCAATAATTAACTGCCCTTATCTAGGGTTAACAAAGCGGAACCAAATAACGGCCCTTATATAGAGTTAACACAAAGCGTATCTAGAGATTAACAAAGCGAACCCTATGCAGATAAGGATCGTATTGGGGTTCAGATTTGTTATCTTGTGTTAACTGAGCGTTATTTGGAGATAAGGAGGGCTTATCCCTAGATAAGGTTCTTATCTAGAGATAAGGCTTTGTTAACCCCGAGATAAGGACCGTTAATTTGGGGTTCAGCTTTGTTATCTAGAGAGAAGGACCGTTATTGGGGTTCAGCTTTGATTACCCCAGAAAGAACCGTATTGGGTCAGCTGGTTAAACCCAAGATAATGACCGTTATTTAGGGTCCCAGCTTCTTATCTCGAGATAAGCAATGTTAACTTAAGATAACGACCTGATTGGGGTTAGGCTTTGTAAACCCAGATAAGCCGCGTTATTTGGGGTTCAGCTTGTTATCTCCAGTTGTTAAACCGAAGCGGTTATCTCCACGTTTAACGAGTGTTATTGGAGATAAGGCTTACTTATCTAGGGATAAGACGAGAGAAAGGTGATACACTTGTGCTTCCAATAAACCTTCGTAACTGGCGATAACAAAGCTGAACCCCAAATAACGCGTCTTATCTGGGGTGTTAAACAAAGCTGAACCCCAAAAACGGTACTTATCTTAGTTAACAAAGCTTATCGCGAGAAAAGAAAGCTGAACCCTAGATAACGGTCCTTATCTAGGGTTTAAAGCCGAGCCCCAAATAACGGTCCTTTATAGATACCCAAAGCTGAACCCAAAAAAAAACGGTCCTTATCTGGGGTAAACAAAGCTTATCTCTAGATAAGAAAACAACACTAGGGATAAGGCCCTTTGATCTCCAAATAACGCTCAGTTAAACTCAAGATAACAAAAGCTGAACCCAAAATAATGATCCTTATTGGGGTAACAAAGCTGAAACCCCAATACGTTCGTTATTGGGGTTCAGCGTGTTATCTCAAGTTAAGGCCCGTTATTTGGGTTTCAGCTTTGTAAACCCAAGATAAGCTTTGATAACTCTATATAGGGACCGTTATTTAACACTAGATAAGGACCGTTATGTGGAGTAAGCTTTGTTATATCCAGATAAGGCGCGTTATGGGGTTCAGCTTTGCTAACCCAGGATAAGGACCGTCATTTAGGGTTCGGCTTTGCTAACTCCAGATAAGGACCGGTATTTGGGTTCAGCTTTATTATCTGGAGATAAGGGTGCCTTATATCGAGATAAGAGACCTTATCCCGAAGATAAGGCTCTCTTATCCCCAGATAAGGGTCGTTTTATTGGAGCTATTTGGGTGCAGCCTGTTATCTCGAGAAAGCTTTGTTAACTTTGAATAAGGCGCGTTATTTGGGGTTCAGGCTTTGTTAACCGAGATAGGGCGCGTTATTTGGGGTCAGCTCCGTCAAAAATGGAGATAAACGCTTCGTTAATGGAGATAACAAAGGGGGGTTCCTATGGACCCCCAAAAATTTGTTTCGCGCCGACCGCTTGTCGCGTGGGATTTTTGCGCGGAAAATTTTGGTAATTGTTCGACTTTAAATGCGCTTCTTGTTCATACCAAAAAAAAAAAAATTAAATCGGGTCAGGCGTTAATGAGTTAATTAGGGGGTTCAGTGGCCCCCCCCCCCCATCTTGGGCACTAAACGGAAGTCACCTGGAGATATTTTTAATTATCAAGAACCAGCTATTTTTTTTGTGGGAGATTATGTTCGCACATACATGTAAGTAAACAATTATTAGTAACATTAAAAATAATTAACCCTTTATGGTCTGAAAACAAACATTTCGTCTTGACGTTCCTAAACCGTTACTGTACACAACTCTATGGGAAAATGACATGTATTTGCAACACCCGCTAAAAAAAATACAGGGATCCCTAAAACTGCGGGGTTTGTATGAAATATATGTAATGGGGTATCTAAGACTAGATATCAACATAAATAAAGAAGCACGGGCTCAAAATGCGCATTATCATTGCGTAGGTGATAGTTTACTGGAAATATCAATTTTAAAAATGGGGGGGCACTCTTCCACATAGGTCTATGTGCTGTTTGTACCGCCGCTGCGTGACTCCAAGATGAGACTAAGTAAAATGATGTCGTTTTGTATTTTCGACTTGCCAGGGACTACCCATAAGCCCTCACGAGTTTGATCATTCGCAATGCAAAAATGCGAAATTATTTGCTGCAACGGTAACCATTTACAAAAATTCTAGATGGTGTCCACGAAAGATTAGTCACCATTGATGTTAGAATTATGGTTCTCTAGAGATGGAGAAGATGACAGTTTTGTTTGAGGTGGACACTCCTTACGTTTTAATGCCATTTAAATTTTGCTTGCATCATTTAAGGTGTAAACATGTGGTGTAATCAGAATTGGCGCAGCCGATTTCAACTAACCCTGTGCCAAGTTGCATCGTGTTACACGATTGTAACGTGTACACTGTGACATGGGTATCGTTCAGTAATGTGTTGTAACACCATTCATAGGGACTAAGTACGCGACGTACCGTATACCCGGAGGCCGGGATCACATATGAAATGGTTATGGGTGCCGGGTATGGTGTGTAAGGCAAGCGCTTCCAAACACGGGGCATTCGGTGACAGAGACTCAAAACAAATATACGGGTCTTAGGGTTGAAAATTTTTCCAAAACATTTTCCCCAAAAAAGGGGTCTTTATGGGACCGTGGTCCCACTCTCCCAAACAATGTGGTCAGTTTGGTGACATTTCAAATATACGGGATATTTTGGGTGAGAGCGTTGCTGAAAATTGGGGTCTTAACAGCTTTTACATATTCCGTCACTTACAAGATGGGAGTGCCCCCTGTATATTAGTTATTACAGCAAGTGGTGTATCTCATGCCCCTCGTGTCAATCAATTTTAATAATAATAACAGGTATTTATTAAACGCGCTATTTCAAGAGATCAAAGCGCTGGGACTATAAAATACCTAAGAAAAGACTCATATAATTAGATGTATTAACAAGTAGATCTTCAGATTACAAGTAAACATCACACCTAAGAGGCTAAACCTTAGAATTAAATTAATCCTTCACACCCACAACAAACACCACAAACACACGAACGCACGCACCACAACACCCCAACCCGCAACACACCACACCACATAGGCCTATTAAATGCCATAAATAAAACCACACGACACCTAACAATACACGGGCAATTTTCTTGTCCCTATAACCTCCACCAAATTAAAATTTATCCGGATGTCGGCAAGGGGGAACCTACCTGAGCTTAAAGTTTTGTACACGGAATCAATAGGCTGTTTGTGTGTGGTTTTTTGGACAAATGTGATGATTGTCATTTTGTGATTTTGGGTCAGAAATTCTCCGTGGGGTACTTCATACGTTTAGGCAAATAGGCAAAAGTACCAATCAGAGATATCCTTCATTGGCAGCAATCACAATAGTAAACATGAAACATAGAGGGGAGTCTGTAGAACAGGCGACCAATATGCCAAATTGTCGTTAATCAGCCTGGGTTAATTCTGTATCACTGACCGGCCCCATTTCAGTGATCGCTCCCGTTTACTAAGCTAGAGGGAGACCGCGCGAAAGCGCGGGTCTCCCTTAAGTTAACATAGCAGGAACTCTTTGTCCTCTTTCAATTTCATGGTGAATATGGGAAAGCAGGGGTTTTTTTCATAGTTAGTACTATTGTTAGTCAAGTATTACCCAGGTAACAACAAACGTTTTCTCGACGTTTGCAAACGGTACAAAGGTGGTCAAACCAGTTTCAAAAACGTGGAGAACAACGTTTTGGACCAACGTTTTGACAACGTTCAACCAACCGTCCCACGTAATTTAATAATTACGTGCTAAAAAGCGTCTTTTTAACGTTTTGACAAAGTGATATGTCCGGGTGAGTGGTCTTTGGAAAACGTTTTGTATACGTTCTGACGACGCGTAATATGCAGACACGTTCGCACAACGTGGCCATACGTTTATATTAAAAATATGCCAATAAGAAATGGGTTTTGCAGCGGTAGAGGTTAAGTTATGACATCTGATGATGTATAGTTTTCCAAGTTATTTATTTTGATTCTGTCTAAAGGCAGCGGAAAGAATACCCCGATATTTCTATGTCACGGAATATAATACATCATATTCTAAACAAAGGGAGCATTGCGCACGGCTTATATTCCGCTGCCCTTTAGTTCTGTTTCAGCGGCGTTTTCCTCATTTGCTCGAGTCCCCCGCGTATACGCATTGGCCAAACCGCACTCCGCCCATCACAGGCGCTTTTTGGTCATGTTGGTCAAGATCGGCATTAAGGACTTGCGTGTTGTAGAGGCGCGGGGGAGAGTATTTATTATTGTTTTTTATTAGTAATAGCGGGAGGCCCGCGCATCGCGCGGGCAACCGCTTCGTTGAGTGGAACGGGAGCGATTCATGATGAAACTGAGCGATCACTGAAAGAAGTGCATGTCAAACTATGGCGAGACCACCGCAACCAAACCAGTGAAATAATACACAGTGTGAAATGTGACCAACTCCTTAAACTACCCGTATAAAATACCCGTCACCCTGAAGTTTAGGACTTTTTCTCCCCCCCCTCCCCGGAGTCACAACATTCTTTAATAATAAATTCCCGTACCTATCAATCCTGTACCCTCATGCAGTTAAAGATTCTAACTAAAGAAACAAGTCCGTATAACTTCGAATACTTTATTTTTGGTCTCGTATTTTTTAATGAAAAAAATTCAATATTTAAACCGTAAATTTTCCTGTAAAACACTTTTTTTTTCTCAAAGTACTTCCCGTGGGGTAACTGTATAGTTCCCGTCATACTCCACATTTTCCACTCATAACTCCTCAAAATCCAGGATAAAGTTTCGCTATCCTGCAGTTTATGAAACCCCCCGTCACATCATCCGTAATCGTATTTTTATTCCTTGTATATCTCAGTCTTGTAGCTAGAGGGTCTCTATTTTCTAAATACTTAAAACGTCATATTTTCATCCGTAACGTATAATCTTTTCTTCTGATAACTACTCCCCGAGCTTCCCCGTGCCTAACCCGTATAAATTCCCATCTACATACTACAATCAAAGCGAAATAACATCGACATGTTGACAGTTCTTTCCCCACACCGTTGCAATAAGGCGCCCGTTATTTGCGTGCCCCATATAGCGTCACTGCGTAACCCCGCCCTTGCAACGCGCCACACGTACGCGCTGGTTAGTAACGGTTACAAACAAATATATGATTTTCAATGCGCAAAGACCACATTTTCACGGGATTTTTAAGCCATTTCTGAACGGATTCGTCCGAATATAGCTTAGAAACACCCGCCGGGTAAATAGCAATCTTTCCTGCGGAATTTAGGCCGCAATCTGGATCAAAACTGACGGCGGCCTTTTGCGAAGATACATACACATTAGCCAAATTATAGTATGATTATTATTTTGTTATTATTGTGTTGCCTTTATTTTGGCATTATTACCAACGTGCGTTTAATTCTGTTCAGACAGATTGGTGTCTAAATTCAGTGGTTAATGAAAAGGGTCACTTAATAGGTCCTCACTTTGAAAAAAAAATACAACTATTCTGATCCACTCGAGCCTATCTATATAAATATAAATACACTGACAATGTGAGTCGTCTGCTGTTTTAGTGGTGACGTATTTGGTCTTCCAGGCGAAGGGTCCCAGGTTCAAATTCCCAGTACAGACGTGAGGTAATTTTGTCTGTCAAAACCAACTTGTGTAATATGCTTGATGAAGATTTCCTTGTAAACATACAGATCAGGATATAGTACCGATTTACTTTTTTCTCTTAATTATTAGCGTTTAATTAGGCAATTTAATCAAATGTTTTGCGTTCTCATAACGTTTTAGAAAACGTTTTTAAAAATCGTTTCTTACGTTGTAAAAGCACGTCTTGATAGCGTTCTCAAATCGTTTTAATAACGTCTTATAAACGTTTGATTTGAAAACGTGAAAAAAGTGTCTACACATTCACGTGTTTTTAACGTGTAAAATGGACGTCAAATGTGACCAATTATAAAACGTTTTTAACGTTGGCACAACGTCATATTGGATTAGCTGGGGGACATTGTTATGTAACCACGTATTCGGGTCAATATATTTATAAAGAGACTAAACTCGTACATCAGGCACGACTGGCAACCATACATGACATTGTTATACGTCCCGACACACAGTGCAAAAAGTACCATCGTACTGCAAATGTCACGGGTTTTGTGCCATATGACTAATTCTAGACATAATGAGTCACGCAGCGACCCCCCCCACCTGTGCTGTTATTGCTTTAACACTAGTTGCATAACGGGTTTTAATTTTCAATTTTTTCCCCAAACGGTGAACCCTGGGTATGGTGTTTTGTTTTTCCATGCCCTTTGGGCCCGGGATTTCGTTTTTTGTTGTTTCCCACCCAGCCCCCGCGCCATGTTTAACGCTAATTAGATTTGCCCAAGAGTTTATGTAATTGCCTACACATCTAGTGTTGCGCATATTTGGAGGGGAAAAATCAAATTGGACATGGCGTTTTTATACCCTAATCGCATAAATAAGCATTTGGGTCATTTGACTTCAAAATTTGTTTTGCCCCTTAAATCGTGACTGGAGAGTAGGCCCCAGGGCTTAAATAAAACACCGGTCACGAAGGTCCTCCCACCGGCTGCAACAAGCATGACCTTTGACCTAAGTTGCGACGGACGCAAAGTTATTTTTGTAAGGTTTGATGACTTTTTTTTTTATGAGTACTGCGCGGCGGGGCGCGGGTGAATGAATCAACCATTAATTTGGAAATGAACGTAATGAAAGCGAATACATGGTGTTTGTGACCCAGGGTAGTTACAATTACATGCGCCATTATTTTAACAGACAGACACCAAGAAATCTAAATACTTTTGCAGCGAGTTAAATCTACAGTTTCATGATAGTTACGCCGGTTAAACGCACGGGTTAGGATTGCTGGTTTTTTTTTTCTCGTGCTGTGTGGCAGTTCCGAATTCTGGAAGTAAATTTTTTATGCATGTATAGTCATGGTAGTGATCATGTACATTTTTTTTTGTAGTCGATTTGTAAAATCTCAGGGCTAAGCCGCACATACGCACTGTCTATGATAAAATTTTAAGGGGGCAAGTGACAAAATGATCTGCCTAACTTGGTTTCCTGTTGGAGATTGTAAAACCCGCGCTGACGACGTGTGATCGGGGCTGAGTTGATTTTCAAAGGGACAATATGCAGTGATTTATCACAACAGCAGTCAAAGTATTTTGACCCCACATTTGCCCTTCCCGGACACTAGCTTTAACAAATGAAGAAATTAAGCCGTAGAATTCTCAAAACTTACTTTTTCTAACTGAAGGCAAGAAGGACGAAAAGGAAGAAATACGAACAGTAGTGTCAAAGTCCCATATTGGAATCACACCTACACTTCGAACTCTACGTGTCGTCGCGCATGTTCCCGCTCCCGTCAGTCCCTCGGCACAATAATGACGAAAAACTTTGTGGTTTTTTCACCCTGATTTCGTCCTCCATGTATGTGCCCCCCTCTTTTCCTTTTCGTGCCCTTCTCTGCGTAATCAACCTCACTTTGCTGTTTGCAGCTCCTCCGCCCCCCACCCACGTGGGTCAACCTAGCCTGCGCGCCCCTTAACGCATGCCACATCACATTTTTGTTGATTTTTGTGACTTTTGTGTGTTAGACGACTTGTTGTTATGTGTAGCACAATCACTGATAGCCTTTGTTGTTACTTGTCGTTAAGATAATTGATTTGAAGTTTTGAAATGTTCGAACAATCGGGCTGCCCCCATGGTGCGTTGAAGGCGTACATGTACTGCTGTAGACTGCGTGTTGAACACACACGATTCAAATGAACGCGATACGCCAGTGTACAGGTCGCACACGTCAGTACTGCGTACGCGTCAAACAACATTACGGGACTAGAGTCAAAAGGAAACTTCTAATGCCTGATTTATGACAGTTGATTTGGGCTGACTCGCATCACGGTTGGAAGCCCTTCCGTATCATTAACCTGTAGCAGTTTGTAAATGGTGAATAGGCTCTGAAGAAAAAGGTTTCGCAATATTATGAGCTAATAAAAATTGTTTCAATTTATCCTCGCTCGTAGAAAACAAGGCACCACACTTACATGAGAAGGCTCTTTTAGATTGCATAAAATCATAATTAATAGAGGTATGTGCATGTTGTTAATCGATTGGGACTAGGACAAAAGAAGCGAACAGGTGTCCTATACTGTAATGCAGTCCATTCAGATTTTAATGTTGCGTGCAAACCTTGGGAAATAATATGTTTTATGTTATACCAAACATGGTGCCCACACCGCGGTCTGATTTGATCTGTGGAACAAAGTTCAGGCATTACGGTTGATGGACCCGACACAGGCACAAAAAAAACAAAAAAAACTCTATTAGTAATTCTGAGATCAAAATTCAGGGGAAATCCTTCCATTGTAGTAATGGCATAGTTCCACTAGTGCATACTCACATGTGAACGCAAATTTTGTGTAGATGTATATTTGTGTATGTCGAAGCATGTTTTTGCAAAATCACTGCGATGATTTGTTTTATAACGACAATAGCAACAACTTGGGTGAGAAATTTTTTGTGAGTTGTTGGTGTGAATTCAGTAAATTGCTGCTACACGTTTTTAATTTACACTCTTGCTGTAAACATTAAATGAGCGGTCCATACCAAAACGTCATCAGATTACAGAATGCATCTGATTTGCTCCTATATTTAGGGTTGAATTGCAAACTAATTTCATATTAGTATTTACTGTCATTCATTATTTACTGTTTTTCATTATTTGATTTTTTTGATGATTTTTTTGTAATTTTATGAGATTAGTAAATCACTTGATAGTGCCCTTAAAGGTGCAATAAGAATTTCAAGTCATCCGATTTTCTGTAATAGTAGTGGTTCTATCTATATCAGATGCCCAATAGATTCCTACCTTTATTTGGTTACAGAAATAACTTAAATAATAAAAGTGATTTATATATGCCTATTTATAAGAAAAACAGTTGAATTTTGTATGTGCTCCTATACAAAAATTAGAAATTTCACCATTTTTTTTTTGACCAAAGCAAAACAATCCTCAGCTTAAATACCTTATCCGATGGGAGAGATTTTTTATATAAAGCTTTACACCAGTGCCAAAACTAGAGTAATAATGGAAATGTAAACGCTGCGTGAGATTTTGAAATGTGACCGGTATTTTTTGGGTTTGTAATAATAAAAAATAGTCAACTAGAAGAACTTAAAAGATAGTAACCTAAAATGCACAATTCCATAAAAGTGTGAGATGAATCTGTTTAGGGATAGTTCTTTCTTTAGTTACGAGGGAGGAAGGCTTGGAGAATCACAGAGAGTTGTGGAAACCTTTTAATTAGTGGGGGGGGTGGGGAGCCTGCATATGTTTTTAAAGCAAAATAGAGAGGAGGACTGGTAAAAAAATGGGCAGGGGGGAGAGGGGAGGGTGTGTCTGTACTCATGTATTACATTCTTGTGAAAGAGGTGGTTGTATAAATTTAGTCTTTACCATGCAAAGCTGACCCTAAATCTAGGCCCCTTCCCGTAAATAAGTGGGAAGTGATATAAAATTGTTTGATGTTGATACCAGTTTAAAAATTTCTTAATTTGTCAATTTCATGTACTTCAGTCGTCATGTAACCAGAGAGGGACGGATGGGGACATAAACCCCCAACTCAAGACCTTGACCACTCCCTTCCCCCTCATGATAAGGACAAGTACAGGTTCAAGGGAGATTACAGTTTATAGTTCCATCGATACTTACCCCTGCTATCTCCCCCATCCCCCAGGCCCCAATGAAATGTCTGGTTATGCCACTGTCCTAACAACCTGACTTAATTTCATTAGTAGCTGTTGTAGGGAGTAGTAAATCCAAAGTTTTTACATTTAAATCGGTTTTGTGCTCCGTAAAACGGCGGAGGCCGGATTCACCTCAACCTCGTAGCAATACACCCTTATCCCCTCCGTGTCGGTCACTTCGCCAGATTCAATGCATCCTCAACCCAAACCCTCCTACTCCACTTGCTGCTTCAATGCCTTGTTGGGGCATCCCCTCCTCCTCCAACCACCTGCGAACTCAAAAGCCCTTCACGCATGAATATTCTCATCATCCTTCATCAGCAGGTGCCCATTCAACGAAACCACTATTCGCCTTCGACAAACGGTCCATCACTTCTTCCAAACCAAACATCCATCAAGTCCTCAGTCCTCATTCTATCCATCAACTCACACCGCCACATCGCTCTCATCAATTTCTCTCTCTTCTCATTCTCATAAGTCCCCCATTTCCTTTTTTTCTCACCATTTCTCACTCCCATACAGCATCATTGATTAACACACTACATCCCCATTCCTTTCATCCTTCAAATGCTCTCTTTTTCCCTGTAACAACTCCCCACAATTCCCTGAACTTCACCCACCCTACCTCACCTAGCTGTCACAGCCACTTTGGCAATCCACCACCCCCCACTAACTTCTATCCCCCAGGTTACTTACGTAAACTCCTTCGCCGTTTCCACCACATCGAACTTTTCCTTCTGTTCCACCATCCTCCCACCAAAATCTCTGACGCCAAACTTTTTGTCATCTCCGTCAATCTATTTTCATCTCCCTTTGATCCCTTTACCACAATTTCTCCCACCCCACTTGAATGTGGCTTTTATCCCTTCCCACACAAGGCCTCATGGGTCTACCTTAACTCACTACCACCTCCCTCACCACCCCGCTCATCACTTTTGTCTTCCCAAGGCTTTTACCTTCCACCCTTATTCGCAACAGCACTTCCATTTCAGAACTTTTTCCCTCCAATACCTCCATTGGTCTCACATAATTAAACCAAGTGCATCACATACAACATCTCACTCATCAACCTTCTTTTGCACCCCCGCCCTTGACTACTCAATCAACAATTGCACAAAAATCCAAGTACAGAGACCTTGATGACCACCCACCGTTCACCTCAAACGCCTCAGACAAATCAGTCCCCACTCCAGTGGCGTCGCCATTTGTTTTTCGGGGGGTGGGGGCAAAGGGGGCACATATATTTTCATGGGGGGGGGGGCAAAGCATATATTAAATTTGTTCGTATAGTATATGGCCTATGTAAATCACTATTTTTCAGGGGGGGGGTCAAGCATTCCCCCATCTGCCACACCACTGCCCCACTCTAACTCTTGTCTTTGCTCCCTTCATACAAGCACATCACGCTCTAACCATTGATTCTGGTATCCCTCTCTTCCCCTCATCGCCCACCTCCCAGTGCCCTTCCTTCCTTGTGATGTACTCTATCAAAATGCCATTCTCCAAGTCTACAAGAACACCTGTAACAACTTCCCTTTAGCTTGACAACTGCATCTATCATTCCTTTCCCTTGCATAACCAAAATTGGCAAATCTCATCCACTTTCACTGTCTTCCAAATCCTATTTCCCTCATATAGGGATTAAATATCTAAATCTATTCATATAGGGATAAATCATTAGTAATGGAAGTCAATCCAAATCCATCTGGTGGAATTTTTTTTTTAATTAGAAAAACGAAAAAAAGAATAAAAAAAATATCAAAACAAACTTCTGAGGGAGTATTGCCACATACTAGCACTACCGCAAGTGTGCTTGCGCAAACCTGGAAGAAAGGAATGTGGGCCATGCACTTCTAGCAATCCCCATTGCCACCTTATGAATTCCCCTCCCTCTGACACTGGAATGACTTTGCTCATATTTGGCAATTTCAATAGGTACTACATTTTCTATCAACACATTATTTCGGAAAATTCAGAATAAATGTATTCGTTATGTTTTCTTAAAAAATGAGGAAGCTTATAGAATGGGAAATACTGTGTACCTGTTGTATGGTCCATTCGCAAATCAATGGTGATTGTAACCATGCCACATTTCTTCTTGTGATGGCCCTGCACTAATGTGAATTCTTTTTAAATAGCTATCGTTGAGGAAAGATGAATATAATTTCTTAACCTTCACTTCATTCTAAGTAATTTTTTAACTTTTGTTTTTTGTCATTGTCTACTCAGGGGATACACATAAAAAAGTTTGACATCAACTCATCCCAATTTGAGATTGAACCAACAGCATGGCAACCAGTGGATTGGAATAAGGTATGAGGTTAGAATGTTTACTAACTTGGCCGAGATGAGGTGAGGATTTTATCCAAATTTTGGCTGATGTGAGTGTTGACCTACTCCTCATAGTTCAATTAAAGATATCAAATAATTGCTGTTTGAAATATTGAAAGGTTCAATCTGCAGGCCTTGAAACCCTTAAAGGGGCAGGACATCTTTTAGAACCAGTCTTATTTATTTATTTTTACATTTTTAACATGTAATAAGAAGCAAAAACAAAAATAACTTTAATCAAGCACTTCAACATTTTTAATTGAGCCCAAAAAAAAAAACAAAAAAACT
>JAMKCH010019445.1:0-45040 GCA_023653785.1 Ophioderma brevispina
TATTTTGATTTGCTTACTCATCAGAGGGGTATATTCATAACATGTAGTGAGCCAATCAGGGATACTGTAAGATAAGTAGTAGTCCTGAGTTAAGGATGAGATCTGCATTCTGCATGATAGTATTTATACTTCTTTTCCCTTGTTTTGTTGTTGCCAGATTGATCTCCCAGAACACAGTGTAACAGAAGAAGAGATCAAGGCATTATCACAGGAACGTAATTTTGTAGGATGGAGCATGATATCTGTCAAAGATAATACCAATGTAGCAGATTCAATGAAGTAAGTAGACTTGTTATACTCTATTAAACCCAATTATAGCTTCACAAGATTTGGGGACAAAATTAGCCTGAATTAGAGGGCGAGATAAAAGATAAAACTTAAGGAATAGTTGACATTAATAGAGATGTTGTAAAGATTCAGTACAACTTAAGGGTTCATTTGCATATTCATAACTGAGGCAAAAGGTCATCCAGTGGACATTTTCTCCAGTTCATCCAAATCAACTGAAACTTCTTGAAAATCTTGAACATCAGGCATACAGGTAAAAAATCAAAATGAGGTCATCTGAAGTCATAGGCCGTCCAGAGGTCAAATTTTTAATGTTTACGACCCCATTTGCAAACTGTGATGGCAGATGACACATACATTCCAGGGAATTCTGTATCTATTCTGGCTGAAGTTTTTACAACTTTAGAGTTGTAAAAACTTAAATGAGAAAATTAAACTTAAACTTAAACTTAAACTCAATTAAAAACTTAAATTAAACTTGCAATTAAAATTGCAATCTTTAAGTAACTAAGTTTCACATGTGTAATTCCTGAAATAAGGGTAGCTAGGATTCATTAAAGGAAATGAAAATACAGTTTGTGTAAAAAATGGCCATATACCATTCAATTTTTTTCTGTTTGACTCTCCAAACAGATTTCTGGTAGAAGAAATTCTAGTAAGAACAAGAGCACAAGGAACCAAAGCAGGTGAATTAACAGACAGTGACGGAAGGATAAAACTGCCACCGAACAACCCCAAGGAAGATAGATCTTGCTGTTTTTGACAACTCTATTGAATTAGTATATTGTAGCAATTTAAGTGTAAGAACCACAGATAAATAAGGTAAATGTAAGGGTTAACAGATATGGGATATTTGTCCATTTGGCAATGAAAAGAAAACCTGTTACTTGGACCTGACTGATAAGATTGGCATATTTAGATTTTTTTTAAATTTATTGTATGCATATAAAATGAGCTGTTTTTAACCAAAAAAAAACGATTTTAATTTAAAATATTAACATAGTAGCATTTACAAAATTGCAAAGTGTCACATATTTTTGATTAAAAACAAATAAACACAAAAACAATTTGGCCTATCAACCCTACATAAAAGGCCTTGAACAGGTTTTTTATTAGTATTTGCCTTCGTCATTATCATTCCCATTCACACATTTTGGTCAGGAAAATGGAAAAGTGGTTAGTCGAAATGGCTAGTTTACAACTACTAAAAGCCAGCAAGTGCCAGCTGAAAATAGAATTATTTATATTTCTTAAACCATAAAAAGAGATTTATTATATAACAATTGAATTAGTCAGGCAATACCATAGTTCCTGAAAGCTATACCATGAGACAATTAGCCTCCTCCCATGACTCATCTAGTCATCTTAATATTTTGGTTTGGCGAGAGCGTGCTTGGCCATGATTGAAACTGCCTATTTTGTGTGTGTTTCTGAGGGCCCTTCTACGTATCCTGGGAACCAGCGCGCTAACGTCCAGGGCCGGGTGGCGTTGGAGGCTAAGCGGTCAGCCCAGTAAGCTAGTTACCCTGGTAGAACTAACAAGAAATCTCCTAGAAAAACAAGGGCGTGGCTCTGAAGAGCTCCTGGCGGCCATCCACACTGACGTGCAGTAAGGCCATGACTGTGTCAATTATCTTTTGCTCCAATATGTGAGGTGGAATCCGCACCCCCGTAGCGGGCGTTGGACTGGCCCCCACCTTTTATCTCTTTGGTTTACGCCTTTTGCTACTACGGCTAAATCACTCCCGGGAGATTTTAGTTCAGTAAAACAATACAACCATGTCAAAAATCTTCAAAAATAAGGAATTGTTCAAATATGCAATACGATATGATGCCAACGATTGCCTCAGAGACCAATTTTTTCCCAATGCATCATGGGGAAAAGTTACATCCAAGCCCACATCATATACAAATATTACACAGGACATGTCACACATTCACTGATTATTTAGTTTGTCATATAATGGCCGTTTTCATGCGAATGCACACTAAAACAGCTATTTGCAATAAGTAAACCCTTGCTTTCTTTTGATCATACAAACCCTTTCGTTGAGCTGTTTTCAACCTAATAATCACACATACTTGCGTGTTCATCCATGGAAATTGGACAGTGATGTCAACGCTTGTGTAACAAATCTGGACTGGGCAGGGGTAACTCGGCCGTGTCGCGCGCAATTGCAAATTGCGAGAATTGAGGGTGTGTCACAATGGGGCTCTCTACAAGACACGCAGATCCTGATTAGTGCGGATCAAGTGGTCACTTCCGTTGCCCGGGGTGTTGTCTACACGGGGTATTGGTGTTACTAAGCACAGCATAGTCAGTGTGTGAAAAAGAAAAGTGTCCTAGCTGCGTTTATATTGCATCGCGCAGTGCCACGCTTAAATCGCGTTTTCGTTACGTGCTGCATACAAACCTTATGCGTTACACTTGTTTTTAAATGTCCAATACCACGCTGTAACACGCGTGAAAGTGTGCATCATGAAGACAGTCCATGCACGTCTTCACGATCTATGAAGTACCATAATTGAATGAAATCCTTGTGCCCATGTAGATCGCCCAATGCTGATGGCCTATTGCTGTTAAGACTGAGTGTATCTGTGCAATGAGTGTAATGGGCAATATCCTGATAGTCCCATCAAAGGAATAAAGTGTAAGGCAGCTATTTAATATTAACATTATATAAGAACATATCCACAAATAGCTGCTTTATGCTTTTCATATATGGCAACGCATATCAGGATCTTGCCAAACACGTGACTTTAAAGAAAAACACCATCATAAAGGTTGAAGTAAGTTGTTCCATGGTAACCATAAGCCATCAGCCAAGTATTCGACACTCTGACTTTGAAAATCTATCTCACCTCTAAATTTTTACTTTCCCTTGACATTCGTCTTATTTAACTGTGATTCCCACTCAATATTGATAATGTTTAAGTTTAATTAACCTAAATAAAGAGAGTACTCAATATTGTATATCGGGGGGGGGGGGTGGGGGGGGGGGGTCGCACATACCCGTAACACCTTTTCAGGTCATCCATCCTTCTATCTTACTCTCAATTGATTCTGGCATATTATCTACAATTAAAGGTGCATTGTCCTATTTATGTGTATTGTGGTTCTCTACTTTATATGGAGAGCCTTGCCTATGCACATACACCCCTCAATTATCGTGGGAAACAAACTTGCGGTTTTGACGGTAGACGCAATAATGCAGTTGCAAAGCCCTATTCAATACTGTGCTAATATTGATGGTTAATCCACTAAACGGCGGTTTTTTTTTATATCTTGGGAATGAATGGATTTGAGGCGCAAATTTTTTTTTTCAGGTACATAATAGAAAAATACAGCCTTTCATCTGATATCAAAGTCGATACTACTTCCGTGTAATCAGGGGGGGTTCCCAAAGACGATCGAATGCCCTTTCATCTAGATCAAAAGACAAGATTACAAGCTTAGCCTTTGGTGGTGGTGCTGGTGAGAGGGTAATTGCACATGAGTCTGGTTACCACCTGTTGGTACCAGGCACTGGAGTGACCTTATATGAGACCAGAAATGGATGAAGTATACCCTCCATATACCTACCGGGACCAACTGATTCAAATGGATTGCTCGATTTTGATGAAACTTGGCAAGTTTTTCTCTGGGGATTTTAACCTGGGATTTACAGGTCATTTGAGCCATTTTGTGGATTATTTGACCTTTAGCACAATATAAAACCATTATTTTTAATGCATCTTGCTAATTGATACCGCTATCTGAGATGATACCTTCTGTGAGCTGCTGCAGGAGCATAAATCACATTTCAAACCCTATATTGCAGCCTGGCCAGGTCTCTAGTTTTCTGTAATCCATGTGTTACAGACCAGAGTCTGCAAGTTACCCAACACATGATTGCCCTCCTTTACCAGACACAGTTCTGCTTGTACTCGAAAAATAGTAAAAAGAATCGTAAATGAAGACTAAGATTAAAGGTGTATGAGAGAGTTTTTAGACAAATCCAATCACATGTGTTTGACCCCATGCCAATGTCCTCTTTTATTTTTAGAGCGTTTTAAAGCAAGGTAGAACAATTTTGACAACTGATAATGAGTAGGGACATGCAAGAGCTATACCCTCCGCAAAAATCAGAAAAATCCATTGCGGGAATCTTGGCATATAGGCCATAAAGGTCATATTTTATGTTTAGCACCTCTATATGCATATTTCCCATAGAAAGACATTTACAACTAGATTTTATGAACGTCAGATTTGCCAGCAATGAAATTCATCAAATTTACACAGGATGTAGTTAGTGCCATAAATACTCCAAATTAGTTGTAAAAAGGGTGTCGCCATTGTTATTTTTTGTTTTATTCTCGTTTTTTCATAATAAATGAGACTTTTAAACAGCTGTGATATGTAGTGTCATATGTGAGGAGGAGAGTAGGAGGATTGAGTTGAGTATGCACAAACAAACTTCTTTACAACATCATTAGACCATATCGAAAAGCGCGTCACTGCTTAATATAATTAACTTTGGTTGGGTCACCTGTATAGCGCTATACCAAAGCACAGAAAGCTTGCACCTGAGTCAAATTATCCAATTACATTTCATTCCCATTTTGCTCATAATAATTTCAAAGACACTTAGTACAATTTGTGTTGCAATAGATCAAAGTCCATATTAGCGAAAATGTCAGTGGTTTAGTTCTGACATCGTCTTTAATGCTACTGACATTGCTGATATGCACAAAGCAAAACCACACTTCTTCAAAACATTTCCCATCCATTACATCGTTCTATTATACCGTTTTGCTAGTTTCGATCGTTCGTGTTTTACATTCAATTCACATGGGACTATCGCAACCTTGTGTCACGGCGCATCGGATTTCCAATGATTGTACATGCACGACCCCGTGCAGTAATTGGTTGGAATAGATCACACGACATGCATTATGCATGGTGCAGGGTGGTGTGACGTCGTAATTAGCATGACGTGCCTCGTTTTGTTTGTGGTTTGAGGATTCTTTTGCGTGTGTATGGTAATGGAGTAGCGGTGCCCGGCGGCAAACCTAGACTCCTTTATAAATATTGTTGAGTGTCCGGTAAAAGTGTGTTCGTGGTATGGAGGATGGACTGAATCTGGCAAAGTGGAGGGAGAGGGCAAGGGAGAGGGCAAGGGCGATTGCTGGGAGTGCGAGGTAAATCTGGTAAATCCCCATTCACGGGGACAAAACCGGATTTAAAATTTTTGATTTACTACTACTACTAGTGATTTTATATAGATTAGACACTCTACCAATTTCTTACTTTGTATTTGGCTATATAGAAAAGTCAAAGTGAAAACAAAAGGCTCTTTTGATTTCCTTATATTTCAATATAAAACATAGGCTGAATTTTGTACTTGCTCCAATAAGAAATTAGAAATTTTAAACTTTTGTACCATAGAAATAATTCTCAGCTTAATCCTTTCAGAGGGGGGGGGGAGTATTTTTGGTAGAAAGCTTTATATAAGTGCAAGAATCTGGCCTTTGAAATTATTAAGGGACACCTGATTTATGAAATCTCTTGTTGCACTTCCAAGTTCTAAGCCATTTGCTTCTTGCTCTTTATAAGTTTGATCATGTGTAAATTGATTGGGTTCCATGTTTGAGGGTCAAGTTTTGCTTGACCTAAATACACATCCTCCCAGTCATTAACTAGGCTATATCCCCTGAAGATGTAGGTATCTTTGTTCTTGAGAAATTTTTTCACTCACTATTTTGCAGCATTACTTTTGTGCACATTTAAAATATGTAACAATTTTGGAACGACAGTATTGCTTTTTTCTGTGTGCTGATCCTGTGCAATGCATCAGACAATACTGCAGCTAGCTGTAATGGGAAAAGTAGAACAGGGAAGTAGAAGTCAGAGGGTGTTTTGAGTCCATCCCACAATGCAACAGTTTTGGGATTTTCACCTCAATAAGGTCATGTGATCCCACAAAAATCCTATTCTTAACACACAAAAACCTGACTTTTACACTCATTTTAGCCCACAAAGCACTAGTACTTAGGGAATTTTTAGCATAATCATGAAATGTCTTGTGATTCTTCAACATAAACACTTTTTTCCCTTAGTACTGACATCTGTTTAGTGCAGTACAGTTTACACATTGCAATTCATTATGGGATTGGTTCAAAACACCCTCTAATTCAAATGCACTTCTGTTCACATTATGTCCCAGACCTCCAGCTACACTGTTGCACACTGACACAGCCATTTCCTATATTCTTGTGTAACTTTGGGAAAACTTATAAAAATTGCAGACATCTTAGCTCTTTCATCCCAGTAGATTTTGTTAGGTTTAGAAATAGCTTTTTAAGGTCTTGTTCTATCGCCTTTGGGACGCCCCCCATTTACCGGAGTAGCAGCATTTCGATATCGAATTACATTGCCATATTTTTTCCAAAAATCATTGCCTTCCTTAAATTTCAGCTTTCAAATCCAGTTCTTTCTCAAGATACAGATAAAAAACTACCGTGTTAAAGGTTACCATCAATATTAAGCACAGTAGTGAATAGGCTATTGCACTATCCATTATCGCATCTAGCATAAAAACGCAATTGTTGATTTTCACACGGTAATTGATGGTCAGTGTGTCAGGCTCATGCCTGGCTCATATCAAGTAGAGAACATGATAGACACAAATCGAAACAAGCACTTTAATATGGCTTTGCAAATGACCCCAGGGTGACAGTGGAAAATTTTCAAAAGTATGGATCTTTGAGTGCCAATGCTGCTGAAAAAGGGGGCGCCAGCCTCTATACGCATAACTTCCAAAGTGGGAATACCCCTCCCCAGGTACAAAGTACTCTAGCTACTATGGTGTCTGAGGCCTCTGGTTCAAATCTCAGGGATATTAATTCAGGTGTAATATGGGTAGAAAACTAGGCTATTGTTTGGAATCAAAATTCCATTTCGCAATAGCTACTTTTTGTGGGCTATGGACATACAAACACTGATCAATTCTTTTTGATCCCTGTGCAATGTCATGACCAGTGCAAATGGCTAAGTGCAAGTTCTGACCCATTGGCATTCTGACCCAGTTAAATTATTGAATAGCTACCCTATGAGATTATTTAATTGGTTTTAGTCCTGGACTGCTTGACTGTTGGTGAGAATCTACTTTTGCTTGCATTTGACACCCATACATTGAGCATACTTGGCCATGGCTATCCAGTACCAATGAATTCAGTATCCCCATTTGGGGTAAGTTTCTGTAATCTGACCCCTCCGACACACTTATGAATTCTGAAACCTTAATGGAATAAAAATATGCTTTGACAAGTGTGTCAGAAAAAAATGTGTCAGATGGGTCAGGTTATGCCCCCCCCCCCATTGGAAGGCATATACTAAATTCCAATTATATTTTCCATAGAAATGTGTACATGTAGTTCAGGTTGCAATACTGCAATACCACTCACATGCATCACAATTAGTTTTGATCTATGGCCATGATGATCTCTTTCCATCTTTCTGGGAATATGTTATGGTTTCAATTTCTATGGGGTGTGATTATTTGTTTTAACTATGTACAAATAGATATAGATTCTACAAGATAGTAAATGGCTGCACTTATTCTTAACAGTATCAATAAATAGTGACCCAACAGTTTTTCACATTTTCCACTTTTTGTAAAACACGCTAGCATCTGTACATGTTGCTGTAATTTATGTATATCGTATGGTACACATTGTAAATAAAATATTTTATACGCCATGAACTTAACTATGCAAGAAGATTACACTTTTTGCATTTGTCCAAAGTCTACTTCACAAATTCCAGCTTTATCCTCTCGTCAAATTAAATATTTAAGTGAGTTAACATATATCTGTAAAAATGTCACAAGACATTTATTCAGAAGAATTTCAGTTAAAATCATATTTACTTTTACTCAGGGCCATAATTTCTTGGACATAACAAATGCGTGTGTTGCTTGTTGCGTGTTCTGCGTCTTTGTACAACCAGATGGTGCACCGTTTTGGTGGGGAAGCGGGCGTACGTTCCAAACTGTCCAAGAAATTATGAGCCAGAGTATAGTTCAGTAGAATTGTTATAAAACCATCTAATTCTCATGTAATTGCTCATAAGATTTGTGTATGTACATAAAACTATATGTAACATAATATGTCTCTCATTTGAAGCCAATTATGAGACATTCAAGAGAGCATGTAATTTTGATCTGAAGCTATTTTATACATTATTGGATGAGTTTCCGTCCTTTACTGGACTATACCGTATAGTCCTAGTTTTGTATGTTTTAGTGTGATTTGATGGTGGAATGTTGTTCTTGTGTGCATTTTCAATTTGTTCATTATAATCCTGGGAGGTAACTCCATTATTATAAGGTATACGAGGATGTGTCACTCCAATACGTTGATTTTTCACAGAGAATTCCTTAGATATGGGGTAGTCACAGGAAATCCTGAGCCATGGGTTCTGGTTTTCATAACAAAAATGCCATAAAGCAGACAAAGTGGTCATTTTTAAAGCCAAAATTACCCTAGAAATGGGTATGTGTTTCAGGGTTCAAGTGGTAGACTCAATAAGGCTTTTCACACTTGAGCCGGTGATCGATCGACTTTTGCGATCGATTGCCGTTTTTGAAGACTAGTGCAGCCGTTTTCTGAATACTAGACGTGCATCCACAATAGCGCCTTAGTTACAATGTAAAAGTTTTCCAACGAAAGGATTTAATGAGCTGCTGCTCTCATGAAATACTTCTTTTTGAGGCATTTACGGCAGTGGTTGTAGTTGACTTTTTAAATGCTGAGGTACATGGCCATCTTTTAAATAATATGACTTGTCACCTTGGTTTGTTTCCGCACAGAAATTGTGAGTTTTCCGTTCATGAAATTGACGGACGGAGTAAGGAAATTCAACATGGCGGATAGACTCTTACGTAAGTGCATTCATTGGACGAATGTGTGCTGTTATTTGAGGAAGCACAACAGCGATATGTGTGGCAGAGTTTGTGAAGTATTATAACGAATTTGGTGGCTGGTTTGAAGTCTACAGATAGTGATCGTTCGCAAAAGTTGATCAATCACCGGCTCAGTGTGAAAAGCCTTATTATAATCATTGTTGCCAGATACATTATTTTCATAACATTTGACTTCTATCTTATAGTGTAGACTGCAGAGCAGTCTGTAGCAGTCTTGGATTTCTTGATTTGTGTCTTTCTTACTCTACATAAAATTCTATTCTACAGCCTGGCTCAAAAAGTTGTGGAATCAAAAAGCGCCCTCTTTGGCAATTAGAAATTACTGTTGTGACATGATTCTAACTAAACATATGTCAAGATGAAAACAAGCAAATTGAACAGAACAAATGGCGTTTGAAAGCTAAGACTGCGCTCTTGACGTTGATGTAAGCATCATGTCACAACGGTATTTTCTAATTGCCAAAGAGGGTGCTTTTCACTTGCATAATTTTTTTAGACAGGCTGAATTAAAGGCACTATCAGTGATCTGCCAAATCAGAAAATCAAAAAAATCAGATTTATGCATGTCTGTAACAAGTAACAATATCCTAACATATCCTGTAAGTTAAAAGGCTGAAAGCAACCTAATAAAGAAAATATCAGATATTTAAGTCATTACTCTCCATTTTACTGCAACACGTATTTTAAAGGAGAACCTGTATCAAGAATAACTTACATAATATATGCTATAAAAACAATTATTGAACACATATGGAGTGGTTTTATGGGAAAACGGAATTATAATAATCATAAAACGAATTAAAAGCATTTTGTCTGACCATGCGCTATTTGAAATTCATGCTACTGTATATGGGATATGTATTTGTGTTATGCGATACGGACAGCACAGTAGCGTCATACATCTTCACGCATGATGCTTTCATAATGTGTATTTCCTATGGCATGTATGACCTAAACGTGCCGGTCGCATCGCATAACACGTTATACACTAGCGCAATTTTTAAATAGCACATGGTCAGACTAGATGGTTTTAATTCATTGTTAGGGTTATAAAATTCCGGTTTTCTATGAAACCACTCGATATGTGGTCAATAATTATTTTATAGTATATATTGTTTAAAATTGTTTGTTGTACGGGTTCTCCTTTAATGGAGATTCATATATCTTTGAACACCGCTGTTCTCTCCTCCAATTTATTCATTTGGAAAACTTTAATACTTTCCGAACTCTACAGAGTTCTCGCTCAAACTTTTAGACTGCTCCTGTAAGTTTGAATATTTTACTTCTTGGGAGGATCACTGCGTTTAACCCATGCTCCTACACTGTATACTGCACTGTTTGGGTGAACTAATGTGCACTCATTGGCACACATTTTTCTTTTTTTTAGGGGGCGTAATTCTTGAGCAATGTAAAGATTTAAAGCCAAAAGTAAGATAACTCCCGGGTATAAAGAGTCAACAAAATAAGACTGAGGGCTGGCCTCCTTTGCATAATAGGCCTATACATGATTTCATTGTACAAAATATATTGACGCCTGTATCCTTGGCAAATCGTGGAAACATTCACTTGAATGGCAACTCTAAAATTTGTCCGTCGTGACTTTTTGTTTTACTATTGCACTCATAGGCAGTCATATTGTTCAATGTTTAATGTTGTGAGAGTGTATGTTAACGCCACAATCAGTCCATTTTTTCTCCAAATTCAAATGCCCATTTTTGTCTCTAATTGCTAGCCCGGGGAGCCGTTGTAGTCAAAGGTGGATATGATTCGTGAACATGGACTTCCGAACTGCATCCTAAACAAGTATTTGAAAAACCTTAAAAAAAAAACATTCCCTAAACCAGCATTTTTCTGTTTGTGCTACCATAAACCATTCGTTTGTGGTGTTTTTTTAGTAAGCAATGCATTTGTGTTGATAATATACCTTTATTACCCTTGGCCTTTGCTTGTGTTTGCTTCACTTCCAATTACAATATCTTTGATGATTTTGATCTCACAATTTCAGGGTTACAAAAAAAAATACCCTTTTTTCCCATGTCTTAGGTCATAAACCTTTGACACTAAAGAATTTTGAAGACAATCTGAAGATACCTTAGGACCCCACGACTAGTTTGTTGCTATATAAAAGTCAGATCCCAAACTTTTATTGTAGCAATGCACAAAAATTTTTGTTTCTTGACAAATATGGCGTGTTGGCTCAGCCACTTTGGGGGTCTTTACTAAAAAAATTCCAGTGCAAAAAATGGACCTTTGGAACATAAATAGGTGAGTGTGATTTGTTAATATTTTTAAAAATTGCTGATTAGTGGCTTTAAGGAATATTTCATGTGGAGAAATAGGAAATTTTCAATCCAACAGTGATAATATCCAAGTGAATGTAATTTTCATATTTCATTGATATGAAATATTCCAGTATTTTGTTTTACAAAAATTATTTGTAATAAGCACCATGATTCACTCGCTTGATGGGGAGTTCCGTAACCTGACCCATCTAACACACTTTTTTTTCTGACACATTGAATGGAAATAAACCTTTGCTTATTCGTGAAGGAGGTTTCAAATTCATAAATGTGTCAGAAAAAACAAAAGTGTTCAGAGGGATCAGGTACGGAAACTCCACGCTTGATGTCGCAACACCATGCTGTGGGATCATAGTCTTAGTGGAACAGTAGATGGAGGGGACCAATTTCTTTCTAACACACTTACATGACACTTCGGAAACCTTACCGGAAAATAAACTACAGAAACCATATGTGGGTTATTCTCTGAAGGTCTCTGAATTCAAAAATGTGTCAGAAAGAAAGTGGATCACCTTACGGCAACCCCTGATTTTGGGCAATACCGTTGTGTACTATGATGTGAACAAGAGTAAGGGATGCATGATGGCAGGGGAGGCGGCCAAGAAATCCTAATCTTGGTTTAACATGTAAAAAGGAAATACTTCATAACAATTCAAAATTAAAAAAAGAAAAAACCTAAAATTTTTTGAAATTTCCAAAATTGTTAAAGCTGAAGAATCACTCCACTTAAGCGTTATTTCTTAATTTTTTTAAAATGAAAAACGAACGAAGACGAGGTTGTATGTGAGTCCCCCATGACCAACCCACATCAAAGCGCCTAAATCAGTTTGTGGTTTGTGTCTGTATTGCCGTATCTATTTTGATTAGTTTTGGCGAGTTGCTATATTGAAAGAGGCTTGGCCGCCATCGTCTGCCTGATGGAATCAAACTCTATATGCCCTCAATGAAGTCTTAGTGTGCAGTTTGCCCATTTTTGGTAGCCAACATAAATGTATTCTAAGAGGCCCACTGATCGGAAAAACGATGTTGAAATTTGTTTTTTACTTTCAGATACAGAAGCACAATTTATGTAATGCTCGCATGTTCTATTTAAGAGATATAATTGATTAACTATGTGCAAATATTGAGAAAGTTCATGCGCAGTGTTTGTACTTCATTGTCTATTGACTTGTTTCTAAGAAATGTAAAATACATGTAAAATTTTAACTATGGAATTGGGCATTTTGGGGCATTTCAAGTCAAAGATATGATATGTTAAAACATATAGTGGACGTGTATCACACTTTCAATGTAATTCTGATTGGTTTCATTGCACAATGTATTACATGTATCTTGACAACCTGTGTGAAGTTGATGCGGATTTTTAAGTATATTTTGCAATAAGTTTTGTACACAGTTTAAAATGATATTAAATGGTATTGCTATTACCTGTCGAAATGATTTACTGTGTCCATGTGTCAATTACTCAGACAAGATTGGTATTGTATACTGGAGCTGTATGTGTGTTACACAGGCTGATGTACATTGTAAAATGGTTGTGATACCTTCAGCAGTCTGGGCAAATCACCGGATCTGTTAAGGTGCTGGATCAGGCCGTACTCTTAAAGGTGCAACAAGAGAATTCAAATAACAGGTGCCCCTAAAAACTTGAAAATTCTGATTTTTGCACTGGTGTAAAGGTTTCTATCAAAAATATACCCATATGAAAGGATTAAGCTGAGAACTGTTTCTTTGGTACAAAAATTGTGAAATTTCTAATTTCCTATACAAGCAAAAATAGAGCGAGCTTTTCTCAAGGATAGTGATCAGTGAATAATACCGAAAGTGCTGAAATCACGAAATGCACCTTTAAGTACTTTTTATCACTTTTAAACTCATGTGAGAATCGGTGCAAAAATTGTATTTGGAGAAATGCATTGTGGGAAGGACACTCTACCTCCTCTTGCAGGTGACTATACTCTGTCCAGCTCGAAGTACGAAGTAGCGATGCGGGCGTATACATTTCACCGACTTTCAGCGCGTGCGTAAGCAAAGCATAAGCGCACTGCAATTGAAAGGCGGCACTGGGTATATGCGCGCATCATCACTTCATACTTCAGACGAGACAAAGTATATGTAGCTTATTGGCACTACTCAAAATAAGCCATACTCAGAATGCTTAATTATATGTCCCTGCCAAATATTACAATCAGTTAAAGTATGGAAAAAAGAGATAGAAGGAAGCACATCGACTTCCACAATCCGATTTTAATCTGTTTATCCAATCACCCGCACAAAAGGACTTTGATGATAATCCCTCTGCCACAATTATCAATGATCGGCGAGCAATCATTACTGTAGAATTTTTTGAAAGTTCTATGTCCGAACATGTGTAAAAGTATATTGCATATGTTCCGGCTGTCTACGGTGTGTATTTGTTGTTGTTTTGATTATATAAGAAGTTAATGTACATCGTTATGCATTCAGCTTTACTGCCCAAGATTGCCCAGTGTGAAAAATAAAGGATGAAAGTTTGACTAAATTTGAACGTTGGACCCGGGGGAGTCTTGGATTTTCCATGCTCGTTCCAGGGATCCTAAAAGTGACCCCTAACAGGACCAATTTTCAGTTAAAATATACCCGGCCCCTAATTGGACCAGCTTCAGCAGCCTTGACGGAATAAAGTGCAGGGGATACTGTACTTTATCCGTCAAGGGCTGCTGAATTCACTGGGTGCAGAAAAGTGGGTCACAAATGTACCAACCCAGTTTGGGATCCCAAGCTCAAGTCCCCTTTATTCATTGACCAATTAGTCAGGGTCAAATGTTCCATGGCATGATCGGTCCATAGCCTCGTCCACATGCGGATCTTGCAGATTTACATGAAGTCGTCAAAATTGGTGTCTTGAAGAAAGCTCCTATTATTTCATTTACCACTCTGAAATCTTAGGGCTAAAGGTGTTGATTTGGATGTTGAGGGAAAAGGTGCCCCATTTTGGTTTGGTCCACCCATATTAATTTTACGTACCGGATTCCAAATCAATTTTTATAGCTTTTCATATCAAGAACAGATCAAATATCTGGTAGCAACTTTACATGGGGTATTGGAGTCAAGGTCAATTCGATCAAGATGACAATTTGATTAAAATGGGTCATCACCCTGTAACATCCAGTAAAATGATCCCTAGACTAACCCGTGACCCCCACGAATGAGGTCAAATATGCAGCTACCCTTGGCATATTGTATAACTGTTGAATCCTACATATGTATACATTGAATGAATCACTCTATATTATAATATTATGTGAACATTTATACTTAGCAATTTTCCACGGACACACGAACACTAGAGGATTATACTTGTGACTTTGCTTGTATGTCTTTTAATTTTTATTGTGACTTTTCACACACAACATAGACATGTACGAACATGTCATGAACCCTTAACTCCTGTGACTTTTTCCATATTTTAATCAATGGAGGGGGTACATATGCAATGAATGCCCAATCTTGTTGGCTGGAACAAACATAAGGTGAAAAATGTCAAATTGACTTTGTACATAAGTTAGGCCTAAAGCCAAGTATTCTCTGTAAGAAATACACACACAGAGTAAGTTTTTTTGCTTATTAATGTCAGAATGACACCAGTTTTTGTGACAACTTATTTTTGCTATAAGTGTGAAAATGAACAGACCATCACCCCCAGTACTATATATGGCTATGCTAATTAGAGTGACAGACTGTTATAAGACCTAATACAAGTAATAGCTGTGGGGGACTTATAAAAATCCCCATAGGCGTAAAACATCCATTATTTTTGCTTTAAAGTGTAAAAAGATTTGTAAACTTTTTGCATATTAGTGTCAAAATGAAACCAGTTTTTACGGACAGTTTTTACGACGTTTCCTTGGGTGATGAGCTGTCTTAATAGGATTAAACCAATAGTATTAAGGGTGCACACCACTAAATAAATGCTCCATTTGAAATAACCGTAAAAATACCACATCGCAACCGCTGATTTGCACCCCCGTCGGCGCGTCCCCGTTCTTTGTTTGTTTCCGTGACATATATTTTGTAATGTTTTGATTCCATTTCATTATAGAAAATAAAGTGAATACTTTAATAACGAAATTATGATATTTTGATCTTTAATTTTTTGATTGTCTGAAATTACTAGAAGATTTTAAGTATAGAAAAATGGCAGTATGAAAGCGCCACACGATTTCGAAGCTACCGACGTGCAGCCTCATCACAACAGTTTTCGACCGAGGGCGGGGGCGCAAGTCGAGGGCTAGCTTTACTACACAGATACGGGAATTTCAATTGTGATAATCTCAGCCATGATCATGCTATACTCTTTCACTTGTATTCTAATATACCACCCTCACTGGAAAACGTCCCCAAAGCACTGCAAATATTACACGTGTGTTATTTACCGGAACTACCTCCCATTTCTTCCAAATGTGGGAGGATTTGTGTTGTGCGCCTTGGCGAACACACTGACAACATTGTTTTTTTCTTAATTTTTTTTACAAATATGGACATTTTTTAAGAAAAGTGTCATTTTTGCATCCCAAGACCCCATGAACCGGCGAGTTATGGCTCTCCAGTTAATTTGATATACCGTGTGTGCCTAATAAACGTCCCCCTACGATTTTTGGACAAAACAATCAAGAAGAAATGAGTTAAGCTTACCTAAATCACATGATTTAAGGCCGGGACTTTTCCAATCCGTATCATAAGCGCTGTTGTGCAGTGAATAGTTTAATCAGTATGGAACTTTGACTTCGGGAAGTGGGAAACAGTGCCCCCTGCTCGTCCGTTGTGTTATTATTTGGTAATCCGCGAAAAAGCGTGTGTGTAAGGCGATGTTGCGGATTTTTACTTTTTACTGTAATAACGGACCCTCCTTTTGAAAAATGCACCGCCCCCTGGGGCGTTTATTAGGAACATACGGTGTATATTCTAAAATATCCCATTTCGTGCATTTTGGCACTCTTACCGCCCTTACTCAAAGAAAGAAACTGTAAAACACGTTTTGTGTGGAACTAAGATGATTTGTGAGATTTTCAAACATATTTGCATTGTCTTCAAGAAATGTAAATATGCATTGAACACATCACCTAAGTAATGGATATTGCTTATTTCACGGACCACCCCCCCCCATTGGCTGTCACATAGCCATGTATGACAGGATGCCTGAAAATAGATGGGGAGGGTAGTGGTGGAAAATAGCAATTTTCGCATCTTTGATGTTTACTCGTTCTACCTTTCTTCTTAGCATAGTCATAAAAGTAAAAAAACCTACAATGGTTGTTTGCTTCTTGAAAATACTCTGGGATTAAGGGGAGTATTATATTACATTGCTAAACTCGACGCACACTTTTTGGGTCAAAAAAATGAAGGGAAACACGGTTTTGACATCCCGCTTACCTTAAAACGAGAAACAAAGACTGGGACCTAGAAATGGCTATCAATTAGTCATTGTAGTTATTGCCTTATATTGAATTTCAATGTGCTAGTTGTTTGCGACCTCGGTGTCAACAATCCGGTATCTCAATTCAGGATTTGAGAAATTGCAAAGTCCATAGCGAAACACGGCCTAAATCAACCATCTTCATGAGCACCTTGTCTTAATGCAATTTCTTTTATATTAACAATTGATTTTTTTTTTATGCGATTTTGGTCAAATATAGATGTCTAATGTAAAAATCTCACAAATTCAAAGAAATCTGATTCTTTTCAGACTTCGAAATTGGCATTTATAATAGCGGAAAATTGACCGTCTTCCGACTAGCGCTTTTCAAAGGGCGCACACCACTAACATGAACGCTCATGAAATACACGTAAAAATACACATCGCGCCCTCTGATTTGGACCCCCCACGTGACAATATTTTTGAATGTTTTTGATACCATTTCCATATAGAACAACAAGTGGAAACTTTCAAAGGATTGCCAATTTTTGATGTAATTCTAGTAAAGGATTTAAGAAAGGGCCATACTGATGAAATAGTATACATACAGGCACACGCACCATACATACAGGCACACGCCACACACACAAACACACAAGTCGCCGCATTTGACATTCCCACTTATTCGGTGGGCGAATTTAGCAAAGTTTCAAAATTGAATTCTTGAATCATGCCTGCCAGAATAGCACGGTTGGTATTATGCAATTCATCAGCACCTTGCATCTTTCAAGTTGACAGAAGCAGATTCTTTGAGAATAAAAATTTCTCTCAATTGCATTGAATCGGTTGTAGACCACCTACCGAGAACATTTCAATGACTAAGGTTATTGGACACTGTTTAGGCGTAGGTCCGAAGGTGTCCATCGCTTTCTGGTGGATAGGAAACCAGAACAGTATATTTACTAGGAAAGCGATAGACACCTTTTCGGACCTACAAACACCCTATAGTGATATCTATCGCCTCCTCTACAAACCCAGGCTTGATAGCTCAGTGTGAAGCTTGTTGAGTTCTAGGAAATACGGAGGTCACTTCGCCCCGGAGCTAGCCCAGACCATTTTTAACCAATCTCAAGTACAAAAGGTTTGAAGTATGAAATATGTAGACCGACTGGCGGGACCCATGAAACATAATTATTTAAGTGCCACAAATGGTGCGTAAAGAGTTTTTGAATATAATTTTTGTGTATTTATTCAAAATAGTCGACTAGAACTAAAGATAGTCAAATAAAAGGCCAAAGTCCAAAGTTTGAGATGTATCGGATATTTCGTTTCCATGCAGTAAACATTTATGTGTAGTAGACATTGCCATAGGATACTGTGTGTAACAAAAATTCCGGATCCAGAAATTTATCAAAGTTGTGATTTTCTATATGAAGCACTTCGATTTGAGCTTAGCTATTTCACACAGTGATTAGTATATGGACAAGCATTATGTATATGCAAAAAAACACAATTTGTTTGAAAATTGAGGGCGCCCTACTCGGGAAATCTCTGAGTCAGCCTCTCTGAGAGGGGATCAAGACAAAGTTTGTACAGGGGTCAAATTTTTAAATTGATCCAATCGTGCTGAAAAGTATACCATATTATTTGTCTAGCCACAACCATTCAGGAAAGGTATAGTTTGTACTATCTTCAACGTAAGGTTAAAGAGTTAAAAACAGCAAAAATCAATAAAAAGGGTCAATTTAAGTTGTACGGGGGTCACATTTTTAAGTTGCTCCGATTTGGATAAAAATGGTGCAAATTATTGGTGGAGCTCATAGGATCAAAATAAGGAATAGTTTTGAGTGTCTCGAATGCTTGCTTAAGAAATTAGGGGGAAACAAGGTCAATCCCCATTGAATGCCAATGGACGTTGACCTTCTGTCCCCCCTACATCTGTAACTCAGTATTTTAGACAGTCAAAACTATTCCTTATTTTAATCCTATGATGAAAAAGTGCCACCTCGAGAAGATAACCTCTAACTTGATTTGCCTGAACCAATAAAACAACTAATGGATGAGCGTAGACATGTACATGGTGCTATTTCCCGGCTATTTCACATTAGAAGGCCGTTTCCAGCAGCCGTTGAATTATTATCGGGATCCCCGATAATAATTATTCTAATTACAAATTCGTTCGTTTGTTACAGACATTTTCGAGCTTAACCATTCACGGGTATAGTTTACTAGCCAGTTACCAATGCAACCGTGTAAAAATCTCAATTTTTTTGAAAAATTGGGGGCGCCCTTCAAAAAAATGTGCTAATATTGCTTTAAGCTACCATTTATACATACGTAAAATTAAGTAGCAAAGAGGTTAACGATGTAACAGGGGACACCGAGGTCCAAATTCATGAAATGACCCTGTACACACTGTATGACATTTCAAAATAATCACAAGAAGCTCTTTACAAGAGAATCATTTATTTATAAATCTCTACTCAGTACAACCCATTTGTGTCTCCTTTTGTGTATACTAGCTATCATAACATCCTACCATGATTACAAAAATACATTTTTTATAAATATTATTTTACAATGTTAACATACAATGTATAAATGATAATATTACTGTTACCCGAATCGTAACAGGAAGCGTGAGGAATGCATTAACAATATATACAACATCCCTCCAAAATCAAGTGAACCAGGGACTGACTTTTAAAATACGATGGTGCTCAGTAAAAAGCTCTCCCAGTTGTATCAACAGGAGCTTTAAGGGGAGCTGTTCATGGCACAATACCAGAGGTAGAGCAGAATCCCAAGGGGAGTTTTAAATCACTCTCGTTCAACATGCTAAAGGGGAGGTGTAGGGGAGCTATCACTCTCACTCCCCTTAAAAGTCAATCCCTGCCGTGAACTAAGAGCATCCTACAAACAATGGGTAATTTACTTTAAAGGCATATTCAGTTTTAAAAGAGGTACATTCCAATTTTGACCTCATTCATAGTATGTAAAGATTATTTTCTATCAGAATAACAAATAGCCCAACTTTCTGTATTGTCTGCAAAAGGAAATATAGGGATTGTTTTGATAGTGTCTTAAGTCTTATCTGTAAATATCTGTTGTAAACATGTTAACCCTGAACATAATGTCAAATGTCACCTAGAGGTCATTAGAGGTCATAGCCCCGAAATGGACGAGGCTTTTCACATTCGGACCATGGCCTTTTATATCAATAACCTTCTGAGGATGTAGTAGTAGTAGTAGTAAAACCAAAGTTTTAAATCCGGTTTTGTCCCCGCTAACGGGGGTGGCCGGATTCACCTCACATTCACAGCAACACTGTTGTGTGAGGATTTATTGGAGCAAAAAGATAATTGACCGGATGCCCTTCCTGACGTCAATGTGCTGGATGGCCGCCATTAGCTCTCCAGAGCCGACGCCCTTGTAGGTAGATCTTCTTTTTCGTTCTACCAGGGTAACCAGCTACCCTCCTCATCGGATTTCGTTAGAAACCCGATGGGGGTGACGGTTTAGCTGCCGACAACCCGGCCCTGGGACAGGTAGTACTGGTTACCAGGATACCAGTAGCAGGCCCTCAAAGGATACCTGACCTGACCTGATACAATCTGTAAATTAAAATCAAATATTATAAAATGTAATTTTTCCTAAAAAGTCTCTGAATATGCCTTTAAGCAACCAAGAAAATTATAATGCTATACATAAAATACTGACAAGTATATCTACCTAGAAATAACCGGCTCATAATTACACACCTAGATTCCTCACAGTGTGTGTGCTAATAAGAAAGTTCCAAAATCCAAGTAAGATGATTTGACATAGGTATCAAGATAGTGGGTACTACATGATCACACTGGGAGTATACACCCAGTACCCGAGCCGAGTACACATAGACACCACTGACTGTGTACTTGGAAGGCCACTCTCTGCCATGCTTCTGATATAGTGTACACTAAGAAATACCTAAGCAGGAGATTTACTACATGATCATGCTGATGAGTACACATGGATGCCACAGACTGTACTTTGAAGGACATTCCCTGTTGTGAGACTGGTAGAATGTGTGCTCTGAAGTATCTAGCAGTAGATTTGACATAGATATCAAGAAAGTGGGTACTACATAGCTCAATCAGGTAAGCGCTCGACTCCAGTGTTTGCTCATCCATGCGTATAGGCGTGCGTTCGAGCCCTGGGAGATTCAGCTATCTTGTAATTTCCCTGGACAAGAAATTAACCGTTTAGTTGTCTCGATTTACCCATGCGATATTTGGGAAGCTGATCCCGGCTGCGATGGTTATCTCGATGTATGTTTGCTGATAAGGGAAAGTGCTGATCCCGATCTGCTGCATCCCTTGAATTGATGCTAAACGGTTTATGGTATGGTTGGGCCACAGTGATCAGCGACCATTTGTGAAAGCGCTTAGAGGCCAATAGCATAAGGCGCTATATAAATCTCTGCTATTATTATTATTATTACATGATCACACTGAGTACACATGGACACCACTGACTGTTCTGTGAAGGGCACCTTATGTTGTGTGCTAGGTGAAGTGTGTACTGTGATGTAAGCAGTAGATTTGACATAGATATCAAAACAGTGGGTACTCCATGATCACACTTAGAGTACACATGGACAATACTGTCCGTCTACTTTAAAGGATTTTTTTTTTTTTTTTTTTTCATTAAACGGGGTCAAATCCAACTCCAGCATCTTGATACGCGTTCGCGAAAACAGGAGAAGGCCCTGTCAGTTTGGGTATATTTATCCTTGAAATTTAACACTTTCACGATGTTCACTTTTTAAAATCTATGTTGCGATATGATCAGGATACTGTTGAGGTACGAAAATGTAAGAAATTAAGAAATGTCTACTCAGCCGTGTCCATGGACCTTTAAATGACCATGAAAACCATCTGGTACAACTTATTTAGGGATATTTCATTATAGATGTGCCAATAGATTTGTGCCAATAAATTCCTTTAAAAGAATTCACCTTATCAAATTATCATGGAAATGGATATCATTTTAGACAAAATAATATGTACATGGCAGAAAATATAGAAATTGCCAACATCCTTTACCAAAACCCTCAACAATCTATAGGAGCAGTCTGCGCTACAAAATGTTTAAGTAGACGGATAATAAATACATTGACAGTATCTAGCTGATTGCAGAATAAGATATGAATAGGAGAGTTGATTTCAGTATATTACAAACATCCTTTAAAATGGAAGTTTGATGTAAATGTATTAAATACTTTACATGTGATATAAAATTGTAATTACATTTTTTTTTTTTTTTTTTTTTGCCTTTGGGCAACCACGCCCACCATGCAAGGCAGCATGTGCTGGATGGCCGCCATTAGCTCTCCAGAGCTGACGCCCTTGTAGGTAGATCTTCTTTTTCATTCTACCAGGGTAACCAGCTACCCTTGACATAGATATCAAAACAGTGGGTACTCCATGATCACACTTAGAGTACACATGGACAATACTGTCCGTCTACTTTAAAGGACGCCCTCTGATGTATTAAGAGGAGATAAATTAAGTACCTACTCCACAATGAGGTGAGGAATCTGGGTGTGTGATACAGCACTAATTAAAAAAGGTAGCAAACTAATTAAACATAGCAACAGAAACCCAACAATGACACAGACAGAAGCTCACTCAAAATCAATTCCTGAAACTGTTACAAGGATATTAACTTTAAAGGAATTTATTGGCATGAATCTATCGGCACATATATAATGAAATATCCCTAAATAAGACATACCAGATGGTTTTCATGGTCACTGGGGTATTCCCTGTGAGAACACCATTTTCATGTTTCATTTTTGCTGGCTTCTGTTTCGATGTTGCATGCGGCCTTGTAAATATAGCACAAGGAATCAAGATGGCAGCTTCCATAACTGTTGTACAGTTGTGTACATTTGTTGGAATAAATGTGGAGTTTTTCACAAGGAATACTTAAATGACCATGAAAACCATCTGGTACAACTTATTTAGGGATATTCCATTATAGATGTGCCAATAGATTTGTGCCAATAAATTCCTTTAAAAGAATTCACCTTATCAAATTATCATGGAAATGGATATCATTTTAGACAAAATAATATGTACATGGCAGAAAATATAGAAATTGCCAACATCCTTTACCAAAACCCTCAACAATTTATAGGAGCAGTCTGCGCTACAAAATGTTTAAGTAGACGGATAATAAATACATTGACAGCATCTAGCTGATTGCAGAATAAGATATGAATAGGAGAGTTGATTTCAGTATATTACAAACATCCTTTAAAATGGAAGTTTGATGTAAACGTATTAAATACTTTACATGTGATATAAAATTGTAATTACATTTCCCTGGCAAGTTAAAGGTGTTTTGCATTTATTTTACTTTTATAGATGGCCAGTTTTAATTTTTCATCTGCAAATGATATGGAAGACAGGCACAATTTTGGATGTACAAACAGTTTTTTTAAAACTCTTGACTTTCTGCTCAATAGGCCTAAGTGTATGATTCTGAAAAAAATGAAATATTGTTAGAATGATTAACTTGAATTTGATTGTTACAACAATTAGTTGACATGCAAATATCATTCATATGAAATTTAGCAAAAATAAATTTATTTCCAAGTTTGTAAAAGTTTAAACTGCAGAATTCTACTCTTCATAATTTGCAGCTTAAACTTCAGAGTGTCACACCGAAATTTAACGTCCGTTTCATCATTTCCATTAAATACTCATGCAATGTCATGATTCTTCCAGAGTTAATACATGTCAATATCCCAAAATAATTTTCAGGAAACAATTTGGATAAAGATGTCCATTTTTCAACTTTTATGTGAAAAAAATGTAAAATTCAAAACTTTCCCTGCTTGTGAGTCATCAACTAAACAATTGGTATTATACTAGAAAATTGTGACCTAAGAATATGACCATTGCTAAAGAAGTTTGGGCATTTTTTCTAGTTTTAAAAGTTGCAAAATACAATACTGACAATTTCATGAACAATTTATTTGCCCTTACACAACGTAAAAAGAAAACTCCTGTTCTATGGTCAGACAAGCTCTTAAAGTCAGATCATTTGGTTGGGATGTGTTTTTCTAACATTCAGTTGCACAAATTATTTTTGTTGCTTGTTCATAGAACAGGGTTTCCTTTTTCATCATAAAGCAATAATAGCACATTTTTTTGAAGAGTGCCCCCAATTTTGTAAAAATGTTGAGATTTTTGCATAGTTGCATTGGTAACTGGCTAGTAAACTATACCTGTGAATGATTAAGCTCGAAAATGTCTATGTGTCGCAGACGAAGGAATTTTGTAATTAGAATAATTAATATCGGAGATCTCCGATAATAATTAAACGGTTCAGGCTCAGGCAAGTCAAGTTAGAGGTCATTTTCTTGAGGTGGCACTATTTCATCATGGACAAACAAACTTCGCATTTCCAGCTCTGCCGTTAAGTACAATCTGGGATCCCAATTCTAATTACAAAATCACGTATTTTATGATAAATACCAATTTTTGAGTATTCGCGTTCGCAGGTGTAGTTTCCTAGACAATTACCAACGTAACTGTGCAAAAATATCGAATTTTGAAAACTGGGGGGGCGCTCTTCAAAAAATGTGCTGTTATTGCTTTAACTCCATTCTTTACTTCAAATATGTGTTCTGTTTTTTTTCAAAAGGTGTCCATATAAGCATAAAGCATATGGCAATCTACAACCCAAATAGTTTACTTATTTCCACTAACATTCCATAGTTGAAAGTATTGTCTATAAAATTACTAAAATATCCAGTATTTAAAAAGACGTGCCATGATATTATTAACATGCTCTACACCAAAAACAAAAGTGCCACTAACAAATTAAAACATTAACAAATTCTACAATGTGCATATAGGCCCTATACAATTTTACAAGTGCACAATGGCAACTAAAATATTAAAAATAATGTTAAATGATTCCAAGATGTGATGAATAATGAATATAACACCAACATAAATGACAAATACACACAACATGAAAGGCTGTTTAAATAAACAATTAAAATATACTAAAACAAAAGCTAAATTATAACTAGTCACATAAAGACACTATCAGTGATCCGCCAGAAAGAGTGAAAATATTTGTAATAGCTTAAAAGTGAAGGATACAACTGTAGGACTCTCATAAGGTATATTTTCCAACTGAAGAATTGACAGAAAAGGAAAAAAACATCAGTGTTCAAAGATATAAATCTCTATTCAATTACGTGTTGTAGTAAGTGTCCGTACTTACAGTAATAACTAAAATATTCAATTTTGTCCTTATTATAGATTGCATTTGGTCCTATCACTTGCAGGGTATGGGCTACACTTGTTACAAAATGCAACAATCTGATTTTAATAATTTTTTCGATTTTCTGATTTAGCAAACCACTGATAATGCCTTTAATGAAAAATAACTTTTGGGTCATTTTTAAGTTAATCATTTTTCTCCGTTCATTTTAAACAAACACACAATAGAATTGCATTACAAATTGTATTGGTACCAGTGTTGCCAATACAACAGTTTACCCACACAATTGGGCTAAAATTGAATGTCAAAAAGTGCTTCAATGTGTAGCAGTGCTTTATGTCCCATAGAAACCTATGTGGTTAAAAAATTGGGCTACCTTTTGCCCTCTGGTGCTGCACCTAACTGAAATTTTTGCTGGCAACACTGATTTTTACTATCAATTTGGTTCAATTTTTACTAGATTGGATATATAAATTAAACATGGATTTTAAGTTCCTTTCCTTTGCAGTATTTTACATCATTTTACTTTCATCACATAAAAATATTATATACAAATATATTATAAATTACAGCACCATATTAATGTTGTTAATCACACCTGTGACTCGACAAAGGGTAGCAAAGTATGGCGAAAGAGGTCAACCTGGCCTCTAATTCCGGTATGCGTACCTACCTAATTAGAAAAGACAACTCGACCCAATGAGACTACCTAGATCAACGGAAATCAATAGTAAATGGAATAAAGCTCATACACACTACTGCTTATCGATTGATCATGGGTTGGGTTTTGAAACAAACCTAAGTAGCTTATACATTATCAAGAATTTGGGTACATACGCATACCAGAATTAGAGGCCAGGTAAACTCATTCCGCCAAAGTATGGCTACTTAAATCCAGAGATCAACTCTTAAAATTAAAGGCTGGTATTCTGAAAGCGAGTCTAACTTTAGAACCAGTGTTACACCAGGGTTAGTCCTAAGTGAGTGGACTTTTTTCCTTTCAACATAATCTAAAAATATGCTATAACGGGTGAGAAAATTCCTCATGGATGGGCTGGAATGGCCCATCCATGAGGAATTTTCTCACCTGTAACATTTAACTTTCACAGTATTTTGAAAGGAAAAAGGGTCCACTCAAGTAGGACTAACCCTGGTTTAAACCCAGGTCTAAAGTTAGACTTCCTTTCAGAATACCAGCTAATAACAGTTACTACAAGTCACTTTTAAATTTTTTTTTTTTTTTTTTTTATGAAATAAAGCTCATACACACTACTGCTTATCGATTGATCATGGGTTGGGTTTTGAAACAAACCTAAGTAGCTTATACATTATCAAGAATTTGGGTACATACGCATACCGGAATTAGAGGCCAGGTAAACTCATTCCGCCAAAGTATGGCTACTTAATCCAGAGATCAACTCTTAAAATTAAAGGCTGGTATTCTGAAAGCGAGTCTAACTTTAGAACCAGTGTTACACCAGGGTTAGTCCTAAGTGAGTGGACCTTTTTTCCTTTCAACATAATCTAAAAATATGCTTTAACGGGTGAGAAAATTCCTCATGGATGGGCTGGAATGGCCCATCCATAAGGAATTTTCTCACCTGTAACATTTAAAGGGATTAGCAGCGATATTGCGAGAGAATCAAACAATGTGGAAATACATTTGTTTCAACTTATAAATCAGGGATAAGTGTGTACAATTCCAAATAACTGCTTTATTTAAGAAACAAACCACCAGATAGTGAAAAAATGAAGTATTTGAGGAAATTTTTCATACCGTCTCCCGTAAATAGACATATAGCGATGCCGTCTCAAAATCTACAATAAACAGCTGATTGTGGTTTACAGTAGCACAGAATAAACAAAGATCAATCATGTTTGTGTTTGAGATCAAACTGTATTGATCATGGTGCATAATATTACGCTTAAAATCTGGGATATTCACCGAGAAAGGCTTTTTTGATTTCAAGTCGGAATTTTGATACTCACGTATAGAAATTAAAGAATCTGATAAAAAGTACTGCCTTGTCTTTAATACACGGATTTCAAACCAACCACTTGCAGGTTATGTTTGCATATCCATGCCAGTAACAAAAATACAAAAACATGAATTTTGATGATTTTGTCGATGTTTCGGATTAGCAAATCGCTGCTAATCCCTTTAACTTTCACAGTATTTTGAAAGGAAAAAGGGTCCACTCAAGTAGGACTAACCCAGGTTATAACACGGTTCTAAAGTTAGACTTCCTTTCAGAATACCAGCTAATAACAGTTACTACAAGTCACTTTTAAAAATCAAATTATATATTGGTACCTTTATTTTTTTTTAATTACAACTTAAAGGGGGATGGCCCGATTTAAGGATGTGAAGTTTTCATCTTGATAGACTGGCCTTCACCCCAAAACCTCATCTGTAAAGTTTCGCGCCGATATTCCAATCCGTTTTGATGCGAGAGCTAAAAACGTGATTTTGAAAGCCCATAGAGTACTGTGTAAAATTAATATTGGTCTACCAAAGTGGGGCCCATTTTCGCTCATAACTTCCAAACCAAACATCCTTTGGCTCTAAGATTTCACAGGGTAAATGAGAAAAATAGTAGCTTTCTTCTGATACCAAAATGTTGACCACCTCCGGTAAAATCTGGGGATTCTGCGGACGAGGCTATTAGCGATCGGGCCATGGACCTTTAAAAGGAATAAGACCACAAAAATATACCCAGAAGCAATTAACTTCAAAACAGTGTCCCCCAAAACTGATGAGCGTGGCTTGGGACAGTCAAAGCTTTACACCCTATACTCTTATGGAAATCGACTAATGGCGATGCACAGGTACGACTCCCCATATACAGAAGTAGTGGCATTGTGTCCTTTCTGAAGGATGGGGTATTTTTGTGGTTCACTGGGGGAGCACTGCATGATACTTGAAATTCTATATTTCGTATGGCCTGAACTATGGGGTGGCATCAAGGCTTTCACGCAGTCTTAAACGTGCGAATCGCGGTAAACCGCAGCTTTAACGCGAGCGCACAAAGTCGGGGCGCAAGCTACGCATGCACGATAGCTACACGAAAGCTATGTTCCTGTGTAATATTGGTATTATGCTGGCTCTGGATGTTGATTTTTTTCCCACAATGCATTTGAAACATTGCCTCTCTGAGGCTACCATTGTGAATCATGAGTAAAACCATTTAAAGAAAATAATTTTGTCCATGTAAGTTCTGTAAATCAGGTACTGAATAATATAGTTTCAAAAATTTTGATATGCAGTGATAAACAAACTTACATTAACTTACTAACCAACATAAACAGAGATTTAATGTTTGCACAAGATATAAATATTGCAAGCAATTAATGTGTTGCATATATTTAAAAGAATATGTAGCATGTATTAATCCAAAAAGATATATAGCTACCTATAATTCCAACACACAAATTTTGAATGCATTCTATACATGCATGTCAGACTTTTATGTGGAAATTATTTGATCCTGTTTCCAAGACATGGTAGCACAATCCAGTGTACCTACTAACCCTAACACCCCACCCGTAATTTCGTAATAAACACCAAAATACCACAGACATTGGATTGC
Source organism: Ophioderma brevispina (assembly GCA_023653785.1). Lineage (NCBI taxonomy): Eukaryota > Metazoa > Echinodermata > Ophiuroidea > Amphilepidida > Ophiodermatidae > Ophioderma > Ophioderma brevispina. The sequence goes on from JAMKCH010019445.1 coordinate 28,829, forward strand.
CAAACCTCCAAATACCACAGTAGAATTTTGTGGTCACTGATGGTTTGGAAGCAAACATATGGGAAGTATGCTACTGGACCCCCCAAACACCACAAAATACCATGACAGTAGCACAGCATGGCATATTTGGGGTGTCAGGGCTATATAGCAGTACTAGTAGGATTAATTTTACCACTTTGATAGTGAATTTATCTAAAATATGAAGATCAAAATGGATTCAACCTGAGATAATTAAACCAAGCTAAGGGACACTTGATTTTTGTTGGCAGTCAAAGTCCACTCTGCCCTGATTGCTTAGTCAGAGAAACCTTCATGTGATGATGATGATGATGAAAACACACATGTAGTCTATTTATCTTCCACAAGTTGGTGACGTCAACACATTCAGACAGATATTTTGCAAGTGAATTTCTGCACAGACTTTACACACACATTGCTATATGCCAGTGCTTTGAATTGTCAGGTTTGTTCCTAAGTTCAGTCCAGTTTTAGCATGAATTCTTCCACTTTTTTGGTATTTTCAATCAAGTTTAGCATTTTAAGCCTGTGGCAGCACCAAACTTCTTTTCCTTGGGGGAAAGTGAAAATCTTTTGGGGCAAAACAACCCAAAATTTTCAGATTTTTAACCAATTTTGGCCCAAATTTGGTGATTTGTGCACAAATTTGGTGATTTGTGCACAAATTTGGTGATTTTTGCACAAATTTGGTGATTTTTTGCCCCAAATCACTGCTTTTGGCAAAAATCTGTCATTCTTCTTTTAGCCAGACTTGGGAAGCAAGAAAAAAATTGGGGGAGAATTGTCCCCATTCCCCCTTGCTGCTGTCACTGTTTTTAGCCAGAGTTAATTTTATATGAAAATAAAGAACTAGAACATATTTGAGGTTTTTTACTAAACTTGGGGAAAAATTGATTGCCATGCCTGATAACCCACTGATGTCACTAACTCCAGGAAGGTAAAATCACCGTATATGCTACTGTTTCTTATTCTTGTAGTTAGTCATTTGTTCATTTGTGACTAGCCCAGCTTTCCCTTATTGCTTAGCCCTAAAACCTGCATGTGGTACAAATTATGATGAAAACATATCTATATATACTCTGTTTTGTCTTGTATTAAGTCATTTGTGACTAGCACACCCTGCCCTGGTTGCTTAGACAGAGGACATACATGTGCACTTGGTGAAACATATATATACTCCTGTTTTATCTTATTCTTATTTGTGACTACATGTAGCTGACCCTGCCTCAATTGTTTTCTATATTCAGTTTCATCTTGTCCTAGTAGTGACTAGCCCACCCTGCCCTGATTGCTTTAGTTATAGAACTTGCAGGTGGTGAAAACATATCTTCATGCGAGTGCAACAAAGTCGTAAGTGCAATAGCTGCCATTTGTCAGAAATTCCCATCAAACATACTATTATGCCAAGTTTTTGATCAGTGAAATGGATCTTCGGGAGACTCGTCACCTGAAGAGCCATTTCAAGAGCCACTGACTCAAGGCAAGATAAATTGAGAGCTATCCAAATACATGGCAGCACCCAGATGCATCACAGGGCAGCTATTGCACATATGACCTTATTGCACTCACATGACGATATACACTGTTTTATGTGACCTGTATATTCAACAATGTGCAGCATTGAAATACACATGCTGTCTTCAGACTCATACCATTATATAAATGTGCATAATGATAACATGATTGAAATATGGTGGGAGTTATTCAAAAACACATTATGTTTTATAAATCATCTAACTGAAGCCTGATTTCCTTTCCAATGTTGACTGAAACATATGCATTTCCCTTCTGAGAAGTGGAATGCCCCAAATTACCATAATAACACCCCTAAAAGAGAAATGGCCTCGACCAGTGACCCCAGGTCACACCCTCTCGACCTTAGCTCTTCCTTAATTCCGTTTTGGCTCAAGCCCACACGGACGCGTGTACATATCATGCTGTGGGGCGGGCCTGGAAGTGGGAAGTCAACATTGGAAAGAAAATCAGGCTTCAGTTAGATGATTTATAAAACATAATGTGTTTTTGAATAAATCATTACACTGAACTGATTTCCTTTACACCAATGTTGACTGAAACATATGCATTTTTTTTTTTTTTTTTTTTTACGATATACACTGTTTTATGTGACCTGTATATTCAACAATGTGCAGCATTGAAATACACATGCTGTCCTCAGACTCATACCATTATATAAATGTGCATAATGATAACATGATTGAAATATGGTGGGAGTTATGCATCTTATATACAATACTCAGCCTTTGTTTTCTTTGCAGTGATATCAGTTACAGAATTGAATGTGGATAAACTCTCATGGCTAGTTTATGCTTCATATATCATTAGAATACAGTCAATATGATTCTGATACATTGTGTATGAATCATCTTGACCTTGTGTTCCACCTTCATACCTTGCATCTCACCTTTATATCATACCCTCACATCTCACACCTCATCTTCATATATATATCTTGTCACAGCTGTTTGACCCCCATACAAATTGTCTCCCTTTTGGAAAACAAATTTAAGCAGTGGTGACACAATTTTGGCAACTGATATAAGTTGGAATATGCAAGAGCTATTATCTCTGCAAAAATCAGGAAAAATTTAATGTGGGAATCTTGCCATATAGGCTTACAAAGGTTATAATTTGTATGTTATAACGCCCTCTATATGCTCTTTCTCCATAGAAAGACTTGTAAAACTAGATTTTTAAGAAAAGTCATATTTGCCCGCAATGAAATTTTATCAAAATTACAGGATGTAGTTAGTTAAATAAATAATCTAAATCGGACGTCAAAACTGTGTTGCTGTTGATGATTTATTTATAGTTTGGTTGGAGGCCATCAAACCACTGTGTTGTATTTCTGCATCTTGTTTCTTGTATCTCTCTCACAGGTCAAGATGCTGGGTGAGATACAAGACGAGATGTAAGATGTGAGAATGAGTTACAAGATGTAATGGTGAGCTTTTGATTAAGATTTTGGTGAGGTTTGGGGGGGGGGATACAAGGTATGAATGAAAATGAGATGCAAGATTACAGCTGTTTGACCTCATGCAAATTGTTTTGCTATTTACCCCTGTAAAAATCTTAAAAATCCATTGTGAGAATCTTGCCACATAGGTTTACAAAGATCATTATTTGTATGTTATAGTGCCCTCTATTGCCAATTCTCCGTACAGAGATGTGTAAAACTAGTTTTTTAGACAATTTTAAACAGCCGTGAGTTACAAGGACAGGATGATATCATTAACACTTCATAGACTGGTGTATTAAAACCAAGAAAAGTATTTGCCAAAATCCCTTGGACGTGTAACTATGTACGCCCGCTTCCCCGCCAATACGGCGCACTGTCGGAATGCATGCAGAGGGTGTATTGAGTCAATCCCACAATAGGATTCACACCAGTAAATAACGTGAGAAACCGGTAAGTCCAGCCCCCACTGCAAATGAGGTGTTTTTTTTTTTGGTGACCCTCGCCTAAGTATACCCTTAAAACTGAGAGAAATGGCGAGATCTGGGTTGCAAATCATGGTTGCTATCAATATTAAGTATAAAATCTGTAGGAATATCAAAAAAAGGTTGTCATTGATATGTTATTTTGATCCGACAAACCAATTTTAACCGTATTCTTACAGGGAACACCTGACTGAAAAAGTGTTGTGACCTCCAGGATCCACGGTGCATGCTAGTCTTGGCAGTCCAGTCGCTCGAAAATTTTGGGGATAACTACCCTAATTTCATGATTGATTGGGTAGGAGATATGATGATCTTCAAGCAGAATGTTAGCTTTAAGGTCTGAGATGTTCCATTGAGGAGAAAATGACGTTTTCATCTCGCCCATTTTGTACAGGAACGAATGGGAGCAGCATTTAGTGGTGTGAAACCACAATGCACCAGTTTTGGTAAATTACACCTCAATAGGGTCATGTGATCCCTCAAAATTCCTATTCTTAACACATAAAAACCCTGACTTTTGTGCTCATTTTAGCCTACAAAGTGTTAGTACTTAGGGAATTTTTTGCATGATCATGAAATGTCTTGTGGTTTTTGAACTTTTGGAACACTTTTTATCCCTAAGTACTGACATAATGTTTAGTACAGTACAGTATAGGCACATTGCAAGGCATTATGGAATTGATGATTCAAAACACCCTCTGGATTGCATGTAAACACACAGTTCATGCAAAGAGATATCCATGCATTTGTCATGTCCAAAGGATTATGACAAACACTGTAGTAGCATCTTTGCCATTAGGCAGTTTCCATTAGGTGAAGATAATAAATAACATACTAAAATGTTAGGTGATCTATCACATGATGTGTCATACACCAATCATCTGGTCAATCTGTTCAAAATATGTGTGCTTCAGTGGGACTAAAAACTTTCTCTCTTGTGGCACTTGTGAACACTGCAATGGATAAAACAAAATGGGAAGTTAGCAGAAATCTTCAAGATGCAATTTATGAGTGACTTGCTCTATAGCAATGCAAAAATACTCTATAATACTTATTTATAGAAGCCCAACTCACTCACTCAATCGATGTGACTTTTTCATTCTCCTACACACACTCTCACTCACTCTTATGCTCAGTCGCATTCACTCTAGAGCACTCATATTCATATTCATTTTTCCACATCATCACAGCTAGACAAGAAAATATTTAAAAACATTTAAATACAGAGCAAATGATATGGGGATGTGATCGAAAGGCCAAAGGCCAGAGGTGATCAGACCCCAAAACAAGATTTACACACAAGATACTAGCAAAATAACATTTACACACAAAAACAAAGAAATTACGGCATACATGCAATAATAAAACAAAATACCCTTGCTCCAAACCTAATTGTCTTTAATGTAGTATTGGGATGTAAAATGATTTTTAATTGGCGTCGAAAATGCTTTACAGATTTTGACATTTTTAGATTTTGGTCAAAAGATTTCCATAGGATTGGACCAGAAGTTCTTACAGTTTGATCCGAGAATATTTTTTTTATTTCTTGTTAGAGTACACTCGTTGGCATTTCTAGTACAGTAATTATGCTATTCAGCTTGTTTTGAAAAATAGAAGTTAAAAACTTTTGGCAGTTGATTTGTAGAATGTTTGAACATAAATACACCTACTTCAAGTTTATATGTGTTGTAAACATTAAGAATATTCAAACTTTGGAACAGGGGAGCAGTGTGGTTTCTGTAGTGACTATTAGAAATAGTTCGCACCACCCATTGCTGAAGTTTAAATATCTTATCCATATAACTATGATATGTATTACCCCATACTAGGATGCTATAGTTCACATACGGTAAAATTAATATACAAAATAAAGAGTGCAAAATTAGTCCAGGGATAGAACCTTTCAGCTTATTAAGGACGCCACTATTTTGTGCAATCATTTTTGAAATTCCATCAATATGGTTTTTCCAAGTAAGATTTTCATCTATCACAACCCCAAGAAACTCATTCCCTCCCTCACTTCCACTCACTCTCATACCCACTCACTCTTTTACTTCTTCGCTCATTTACTTACTCACTTCACACCTGCTCACTCTCAAAGCTTACTCACACTCACTCACTCTCATGCTTACGTACACTCAAACTTACTCTCATTCTCTCACAGTCACACATTCTCACACACTCCCACCCACTCATGCTTTCACACTTACTCAACTCACTCAGTCTTGGGACTCATTTTCTCGCATTCACACTAACTCACTAGCATGGCCTAGTGGTTAGGGTGTTTGCCTGTGGTGATCTGTATACCAGCTAATCATTAAAAACACAGCTGCTCTCCTCCCATGATTCACTTGGAATTGGGCAAATCAGTGGCGTAGCTAGGGGGGGCAAGGGGGGCACGTGCCCCGGGCGCCACCTCAGGGGGGCGCTGAAATGACGTTGGGGAAAAATAAAATTGACACTGTCACAGGCAGTATAGGCATATCGTTCATAACTGAGAGCCCTTGAAGGTACTTAAACTTGTTAAAACCCGAGAGCTTCCGGGGGCTTCTCCCCCTGGACCCCACCAGGGGTAAGTATAGATCATTTGCTTCATAATAATGAGATAAAGATAGCTCTCCGAAGGCACTCAAACATGCTAAAAGTCGAGCCTCCGGGGGCTCCGCCCCCTGGACCCCGCCAAAGGCAGTATAGTTCATCTGCTTCATGATAAAGAGATAACTAAGAGCTCTCCGAAGGCACTCAAACGTGCTTAAACCCAACAGCTTCCGGGGCTCCGCCCCCTGGGCCTCCGCCCCCGAGCTCCGCCAGGGGCAGTAATGCTTCGAGATCATTTGCTTCATAATAATGAGATAACGAGAGCTCTCCGAAGGCACTCAAACATACTAAAAGTCGAGCCTCCGGGGGCTCCGCCCCCTGGACCCCGCCAAGGGCAGTATAGTTCATATGCTTCATGATAAAGAGATATCTGAGAGCTCTCCGAAGGCACTTAAACATGTTAAATCCCGAGAGCTTCTGGGGGCGGAGCCCCCTGGACCCCCCACGTACCAGGGGCAAGTATAGATCATTTCCTTCATGATAATGAGATAAAGGAGAGCTCTCCGAAGGCTTCAAATATGCTAAAACCCCACAGCTTCTGGGGGCTCCGCCCCTGGACTTCCTCCAAGGGGCAGTATAGCTTCAAGTATCTGCTTCAAGAAAATGAGATACCTGAGAGCTCTCCGAAGACACTCAAACATACTAAAAACCGAGAGCTTCCGAGGGCTCCGCCCCTGGACCCCCATAAGGGGCTTTGCCTCGGGACCACGAGCTGGGGGGGCGCCACGTTAACATCTTGCCCCGGGCGCCACATCCACTAGCTACGCCACTGGGGCAAATGAATCATGAAAGCATCCCTTCCTTCAGAGGGATGTTAAGCCCTTGGACCTTTGTACAGAGAGTCACAGTTATTACTAGGGCCGTCATCGACACACCTTATGTCGACATCCATGTCGCGACAAGCCATATTGCGACATGTCGCCATATTTTCTCCCGAATCGACACAGGCGACACACAAAACCGGGGCAAAATGACTTTTTTTTTTTTTTTTTTTTTGGACCCCGCCAAGGGCAGTATAGTTCATCTGCTTCATGATAAAGAGATAACTAAGAGCTCTCCGAAGGCACTCAAACATGCTTAAACCCAACAGCTTCCGGGGCTCCGCCCCCTGGGCCTCCGCCCCCTGAGCCTCCGCCCCCTGAGCCTCCGCCAGGGGCAGTAATGCTTCGAGATCATTTGCTTCATAATAATGAGATAACGAGAGCTCTCCGAAGGCACTCAAACATGCTGAAAGTCGAGCCTCCGGGGGCTCCGCCCCCTGGACCCCACCAAGGGCAGTATAGTTCATATGCTTCATGATAAAGAGATATTTGAGAGCTCTCCGAAGGCAGAGCTTCTGGGGGCTTCGCCCCCTGGACCCCCCACGTACCAGGGGCAAGTATAGATCATTTCCTTCATGATAATGAGATAAAGGAGAGCTCTCCGAAGGCTTCAAATATGCTAAAACCCCACAGCTTCTGGGGGCTCCGCCCCTGGACTTCCTCCAAGGGGCAGTATAGCTTCAGGTATCTGCTTCAAGAAAATGAGATACCTGAGAGCTCTCCGAAGACACTCAAACATACTAAAAACCGAGAGCTTCCGAGGGCTCCGCCCCTGGACCCCCATAAGGGGCTTTGCCTCGGGACCACATTAGGGTCCCCCAGGGCGAGCCCCTGGATCCCACCTGTTTTTGCTCATGCTACGAGCTGGGGGGGCGCCACGTTAACATCTTGCCCCGGGCGCCACATCCACTAGCTACGCCACTGGGGCAAATGAATCATGAAAGCATCCCTTCCTTCAGAGGGATGTTAAGCCCTTGGACCTTTGTACAGAGAGTCACAGTTATTACTAGGGCCGTCATCGACACACCTTATGTCGACATCCATGTCGCGACAAGCCATATTGCGACATGTCGCCATATTTTCTCCCGAATCGACACAGGCGACACACAAAACCGGGGCAAAATGACAAAGTATCGCCTCAAAAAAAAATGCAATTTTCAACCTAGCAATCTACTTTTCTTACCCATTTTGATTACTATTTTAATTATGATTCCATGTTTCAGTACCAGAGTACGAAAACAAGCATTTATTACATAAATAAATGCACCACAGCCGTGCAAAAGACTGTATTTCAAATTCGCCGCATATCCCTGTCCTCAACATGCTTGAGTTGACATTGACATGACCGTGTACCAATGCATACATATAGTAGCTGCGCGCGCATGTTGTTATCGGGTATTTCCCCAAATGACATCGTAATTCACCATGTGATTGGTCGTATCTATAGAGGGTGAGAGATACCACGGGCGAGAAGGTATATCCAACTTTAAATAAATAAAAATTACACTACTATAATTTATTTTACCTGTGTATTAACTTCGGTTAGTCGCCCATATTCTGGAAAACATTTTGTTTCAATGAGAAAACAGACCCGGAAGTAGGATTCTCTTGGACGGCAATTGGGGAGGAATATAACTCAAAGTACTATTGGAATAGTCAACATATACGGTAGTTTTCTTGAATTTAGGATACATTTTCATGTAAAGGGTACTTTCTGTTACATAAATCTGCAGTTTAATTGTTATAGTCCATAGATTGGGAAGGCTATATTGAATATTCTTGGGCAAGTTTTTGGCAGGTGTTGTCAGCTTCATGGGTGCAGCACATGGTACTGGTCACATGCATTTGACGTTTTGGGGTTTGATGATGCATTTGCCCAGCCCGGTCACATTTAACTTACAGTTATGTCGACATTATGTCGCCGTCGGGAAATTTTGTTAGCGATATGTTGACAGAAAAATAAGATGACGATGACAGCCCTAGTTATTACCAATGACTTGTGGATATGCAAAGAAGAAGAAGAAGACTAACTCTCACAATCTCATACTCACTCTCACTGCATCATACTTCCGCTCTAACATTTACACTCACTCACTCACTAACTCACTCCTCTCACACTTATTTATTCACACTCAAAGTTATCAAGCTACTTACTCTAGTTGAGTTGTGCTGTAGTGGAACATCACACATGTCATCAGCTGGTAATTCCTCATCGTCCTCCCACCATGGTCTTGTTCTATACTTGTTAGAGATAGGGAAGAGATGGCCTTCTGTACTAAACAGATACTTGTAAGCAGCCTGGTTCACATGGTTGTCAATGTCAAATAACTGAATGTGACAAAATTGGATACGAGATAGACATTGTGGTTAACTTTGTCACTACATATCTTTATGTACAGTACTGCGCTTGTTTTCATTGAAAGATTCCGCTATAGTTAGCCTCGTCCACTGGATGTCAGATTTTACCATAAGTGGTTAAAATATGGTGTCTGACGAAAGCTACTATTTTACTCATTTACCCTGTGAAATCTTAGGGAAAAAATTGGTTTGGATGTTATGAGCAAAAGGTGCCCCAGTATTCTATGGTCTTACAAAATCACATTTTTAGCTCTCATTTCAAATCACATTCCCCACATTGTAGGTTGCCTTCTACCACACTCCTTCAATGATTATCAAAACAAATACACACCTAGTAACCAAAAAGCTGCAAGCTGTGGCAGCGAAGAGGAGAAGTAGGAGGTGCTAGTATTTTATGACACATCAACACATTCGTGTCATTTTAATGTCACAAAGATGCTTTATTTCAATTCACTTTATTATCATATATGTGTAAGGGAAGAAAGCCCAGTTTTAGAAGCAGGAGGAAACTGGAGTACCTGGAGAAAACCTGCGAAGCCGAGTATGGACTGGAAACCGAACGCACATGAAATCCCAGGCCTGACCGATGGTCGAACCTGGGACCACAGTGGTTTGAAGCGAGACAAGATGTCCTTAGGGTGGCACTTGTAATTTTGCTTATTTAAAAAATAGCCTACTCACCAGATATAAATACTTGCATGTTTCACTAAGGAAGAAGCTTTCCATACGATCCTCCTGAGATTTGTCTATTACACTATGTAATGTTGCATAGCCACATCTACAAAGGAAATATTGAAAAAGACTAGTAAACAGAGTATTTTGTTCACATCATTCAAGGCTGTTCCAATCTTTGAGTAAAGGTCTGTTCATACTTCACTGCATTGCAGTGCAGTACTGCAATGCAGCCTACCAAAATCGTTACTGCAATTGCTTGCAGTATGCCCTCATTTACTGCAACACAGTGCAGTGAAGATTGCATCATACTGCATTGCAATGCAGTATGATGCAGCACATTGCAATGCAATACAATGTGGTGAAGAGCAGTGCAACAAATTTCCTTGGCAACCAAAATTGCACCTCGTCTACACGCCATTGCGTGTCATCGTCTCTTTATTTTGACCGCTATATATTTACTTTCTTCCTCTCTCCTCATATTCAATCTTTTTATTTCGCGGGAATTGCCCTTGATGTTAATATGCGCGGTATTTGTGAAGCAATACTGCAGCTAAGTTAAAATAATTTGAACTGGTGATGCATCAAGATGCAGTGGGGTGCAGTACGCCAATTTTACTGCTATCCTTCACAATTTTACTGCAATGTTCTGCAACCTGCAGTGACCTGGGTTGACCTGCAGTAAATCGATTAAGAGTGCAGTGGAAGTGACGGAACGGAACATTGCAGTAAATTCATTGGACCTTAAGTCCAAAACTATTGCATTGCCCATTATCAAATGGGTGAGAGTCAATCAATTGCATGGAGCTTCAAACACATTTAAAAAAAATAATTAGAAGCACTAACTGGCAAACACTACTTACTTTGCTTTTGCATGTTTATTGAGGCCCTCAAGAATCTCGCTGCCAACATGGAGATAAAACGGGTTCTGTGTTGCCTGTCACACAATGACAAATGATAGAGTTATTAGCAATACATTTAGTTAAAGCAGATGTTCTGCATAGGAAAATATTCGAACATGTTGATTTAAAGACACTATCAGTGATTCACCCAAAAGACTTACAATTGATATTTGCAGGAGTTGCTTAAAAATGAAGAATAAGTCTGTGTGGAATTCTAAAAGTTATTTTTTCCAACAGAAAAATTGGCAGAAAAGGGAGAAAACAGCAATGTTCAAATATATGAATCTCCATTCAATTACGTGTTGTAGTAATTGTCCGTATGGACAGTAATGACTAAAATATACGATTTTGTCCTTATTTGGCTGCTTTTGCTCTAATAATTTGTAGGGTATGTTAGGTTACCTATACTTGTTACAGACATGCAAAAATCTGATTTTTGATGATTTTTTCCCTGAATTTTCAAATCACTGCTTTTAAGCTGATTTCAACTCAGAGCAGAAGAATAGGCTGTGACAAATACCCGGAAACCGGGTTACCTGCTCGACATTGGTCTTACCCGGGACTGAATTCCACTTACGGTTACCCAAATATCATGTTTTAAATTTAAAATCATTTAATTTTGACACCACTTTCTACAATCTGTTACTATATCTAAGTGCAGGATTGGACATATTGAAAACTAATTACCATGACCCCCTAAAAACTAATTACCATGACCCTTTAAACCCCAGAACTTGGCTACATAACCTTTGGTAGTGGGAGATGGACTGAACTTCAAAAGATGCAAATGGGTCAAATACTGCTATTTTTAACATTACATATTTTCATATTGTTAGTTCCACTAATAATGACAAAATGATTGTTTAAAACATGGGTGAAAATAAGTTAAAAGTAAAAGGGTTCTGGTAAAAAGGGGTTGTTTTTAAAAATCAATTGATGCCAAATTGTGAGATTCAGATACCCTAGTACCCAGATAGACAATCACAGAAAGGTACTCTACTATACTCTGCTATTAAGTAAAGTTACAGAGTGATATCACTGTATAATTTAGTTTGTGCTGTTTTGAAACCCATACACTGTCCTTGTAGTCAAAGCATTAAGTGCACACACACAAACAAAAGCAGCAAAATCAATATGCTAAAAAACAGAGGCCATCATACCATTATACCCTCAAACCTAAGACCAAACAGACTATAGTACAGATCTGAGAAGATTAAGACATAAGTCCTTCCCACCTGGTACAGCAAATAGGTAGACTCAACTAATTCAGGTCTGAGAGGATAGAACAACACATCAGCCTGCTTGGTATACCAGTTAAACCTCTCTGGTAGAGCCTCAAACTTTCTCCAGATTGCATAGTAGATAGCGTGGGTACAGATGGCCTCCTCTAGGTCACCCTTCAGTACCTGAAGAAAAAGATACAAGAAAACAAGAAAAAAATGGTATAAGGCAAAAAAAAATCAAGTTTGTTTCCAGTAGGTAGTCAAAAAACCCAAATGTGAAATGCGTGTTGATCATAAGTCTCTGACAAGTCTGTATTACGACTTTTGATGTAGTAGAGCCATGCAAGAACTATCGCCCCTGTAAAATCAGAAAAATCCATGAACTACCACTATGAGCTAATAAAATCTCATATCCCATGTTGCAGTTCAATAGCTTTCATTCACCAGTGTGTAAGAGTCAAAAAAGGTGGGTACTAATGTAAGAGTCAAACAAGTTTTAAGGCAATATACCACAAGCAGGAAGAGCTTGATCTCAGACTAGCCCACATAAGTTTTCTGTACAGGTCTTCATTGTTGTTCAGTAGAGTGGAACCAATTTGTTAGCCAATAGAATTCATTGAGTGGCATGTTTAGCTCCAGCCAATCAGAGCAAGGCCCAAGTCAGGCTTTGTAGTTGAAAGCACATGTATTTTTCTTCACTTGATTTCTGGATGCCAGCTTATGTACATCTTTTTCTGTTCAGCCTTGTTGAGCTGCCATTATTAATAAATTTTTTTTTTTTTTTTTTTTTTCCTTCCCACCTGGTACAGCAAATAGGTAGACTCAACTAATTCAGGTCTGAGAGGATAGAACAACACATCAGCCTGCTTGGTATACCAGTTAAACCTCTCTGGTAGAGCCTCAAACTTTCTCCAGATTGCATAGTAGATAGCGTGGGTACAGATGGCCTCCTCTAGGTCACCCTTCAGTACCTGAAGAAAAAGATACAAGAAAACAAGAAAAAAATGGTATAAGGCAAAAAAAAATCAAGTTTGTTTCCAGTAGGTAGTCAAAAAACCCAAATGTGAAATGCGTGTTGATCATAAGTCTCTGACAAGTCTGTATTACGACTTTTGATGTAGTAGAGCCATGCAAGAACTATCGCCCCTGTAAAATCAGAAAAATCCATGAACTACCACTATGAGCTAATAAAATCTCATATCCCATGTTGCAGTTCAATAGCTTTCATTCACCAGTGTGTAAGAGTCAAAAAAGGTGGGTACTAATGTAAGAGTCAAACAAGTTTTAAGGCAATATACCACAAGCAGGAAGAGCTTGATCTCAGACTAGCCCACATAAGTTTTCTGTACAGGTCTTCATTGTTGTTCAGTAGAGTGGAACCAATTTGTTAGCCAATAGAATTCATTGAGTGGCATGTTTAGCTCCAGCCAATCAGAGCAAGGCCCAAGTCAGGCTTTGTAGTTGAAAGCACATGTATTTTTCTTCACTTGATTTCTGGATGCCAGCTTATGTACATCTTTTTCTGTTCAGCCTTGTTGAGCTGCCATTATTAATAAATTTTTTTTTTTTTTTTTTTTTTCCTTCCCACCTGGTACAGCAAATAGGTAGACTCAACTAATTCAGGTCTGAGAGGATAGAACAACACATCAGCCTGCTTGGTATACCAGTTAAACCTCTCTGGTAGAGCCTCAAACTTTCTCCAGATTGCATAGTAGATAGCGTGGGTACAGATGGCCTCCTCTAGGTCACCCTTCAGTACCTGAAGAAAAAGATACAAGAAAACAAGAAAAAAATGGTATAAGGCAAAAAAAAATCAAGTTTGTTTCCAGTAGGTAGTCAAAAAACCCAAATGTGAAATGCGTGTTGATCATAAGTCTCTGACAAGTCTGTATTACGACTTTTGATGTAGTAGAGCCATGCAAGAACTATCGCCCCTGTAAAATCAGAAAAATCCATGAACTACCACTATGAGCTAATAAAATCTCATATCCCATGTTGCAGTTCAATAGCTTTCATTCACCAATGTATTGAGCAAATACATCTCCTATTCTTTTAGTATGATTTATGATACCCAGAATGTGCATGGTCAGCTGCTGTTAACATGTATCCATCCAAGGCTACTGAACCGAACCTCTGGTAGATGAGCATGCCTTACCTCGTAGTGTACAAAGGTCATGACTTGTATGTTATATTGCCCTCTATTGCCCAATTTCCATTAGATCTGTGAAAACTAGAGTTTTCTGATAAAATCATTTTTTTTTTTTTTTTTTTTTGTTTAGCTCCAGCCAATCAGAGCAAGGCCCAAGTCAGGCTTTGTAGTTGAAAGCACATGTATTTTTCTTCACTTGATTTCTGGATGCCAGCTTATGTACATCTTTTTCTGTTCAGCCTTGTTGAGCTGCCATTATTAATAAATTGTAATGGAACGTCACACATCTTGAGAACTTAGTTATTTTCTTCAGTGTTTTATATAGCAGTTTTCCAGTGCCTTACGCTCATGTGTTTCAGGGAGTGATAGAACATTTCCTTGTTACAAGTGTATTGAGCAAATACATCTCCTATTCTTTTAGTATGATTTATGATACCCAGAATGTGCATGGTCAGCTGCTGTTAACATGTATCCATCCAAGGCTACTGAACCGAACCTCTGGTAGATGAGCATGCCTTACCTCGTAGTGTACAAAGGTCATGACTTGTATGTTATATTGCCCTCTATTGCCCAATTTCCATTAGATCTGTGAAAACTAGAGTTTTCTGATAAAATCATGTTTCCCCACATTGAAATTTCCTCAAGTTTGTACAGGATGCAGCCAGTGGTATAAATAAACCAAGTCAGTTGGTAAAATGGTGTGGCTGTTGATAAGATTTGTTTTATTCTGGTTTAATGAGACTTTCAAGCAGCTGTGATCCACTTGGATATCAAAGCCTACAGATTTTGACAAACTAAATTTTGGTAAACTTTTCTAGAGGATTCAAAGCACTCATGCCCATTGTTATTATTACGCTGCCATCAGGAAATCATCACAATAATTTTACTTCATCTAGGTGGCAGCAGGCCAAGCGCACAAGCCTATCAGGACTTAGATTGTAATATCACCCGTTAACAGCTTTCCAGATTTTGCTTGGGTCAAAGAGGCAATTGAGATTAAGTATCTTTCCCAGGGACACAAATCGTTGCAAACTTATGATTTACAAAGTTCTTATGATCATGAGTCCTGTGCTTTATCCATTATGCCACATGTTTCATGTGTCTTTTTCATTCATTTCAGTATAAATGTCACCAATCTATGATTTATGTCATCCTGACTGCACCTACAATGATTCTTTGTCCAACTTTGCCTATATTTACCTGTACTCCAGGGAATGCTGCTTGCAATGCATCTATCCAGGAATTCATTGTCTTCCCATCTTCCATCCTCACATTGACATACATGGGTACCTCTCCAGTTCCACTATTGCAAGCACTTCTCCTGTTAATTTGTTAACAGATAAGACACAATGTCAATATTTAACTAGAATTTCATGGTTCTCAGCTTTCGCACTCGCTATATTTCCCTCTCAAATGTGAGAGGGTGATACACTAGCGTACGGTACCTACCTTCCACGACCTTACTTTTGCACAAATGTTTCATTTGGGCACGACCAGAAACCCCTTTACCACTGTAAAAAATTCGGCAATTCCCGAAATAGTTGGGAAGAGGCACGCACTACTTTATTAGAAACACTTCGCCGCCAAATGCGTAGTGATTCGCCCTTACCCATAAACGAAAAGTTTCTCCAACACCACAGCAACCCTCAAGCGACCTTTTTGTGGGTGGACAACTAACATCGCGGGTGGGCCGTAAGGTCGTGGAAGGTAGGTATCGTACGCTAGTGTATCGCCCTCTCACATTTGAGAGGAGAATACACTGCGCTAGCGATAGCTACCTTCCACGACCTTACTTTTGCACAGAATACCACTGGCAGTCCCGGTGGCGGAACAAGGTCGCAGAAAGTAACTAAGTATTAGTGCAGAGCCCTCGTAACACCCTCAAGACTTACCTAAAGCTCCTGGTTCGAACAAGACCGACCCGCCGTAAGAGCATGGACGGCAACACTTCCTCTTCGCCTCACCAAAACATCCCTCAGGTAAGCCTGCTGGAATGTGGAAGCGGAACTCCA
>JAMKCH010019446.1:0-22371 GCA_023653785.1 Ophioderma brevispina
TATCTTGCACAATGAGTCCTCATTAATATTCAATAAGCCTGTCCAAAGTATAGAGCACCTGAACCTCATCATGTTCTAGCAACATGCCATGTTTAGAAGTTCATTGAGTGATCGGTTTGGTCTGTAGAGTGGATTGTTTTCCTTCAAAATATGCAAATGAGCTCATTAATATTTTATAACCGTCCAAAAACATACATCATCATGACCCTCATCATGTTCTATCACCAAATGCCATGTTACTCATTGAGTAATCGGTTTAGCCTGTAGAGTGGACAATGTTTTTGGCCTTCTTCGGTCACTCTTTGTGACCTAACCAGTGTTTTTACTTTCAACCAAGGCTGTTTTGTCAACGTAACTAAAATACAATCTGTTATGACTGTTACATTATTAATAGCCTTCAGTCCCAAACCTAACCAAAAATGTTTTCACTTTTCGTAAGATTTGTTATTTGTCATGGGGGGGGGCAAATAAATTTGGGTATGGTTGTGACCTTCTATGGTCACATTATCAGAGTGAAAAAAAGTGGAACATTATTTTTTGTTAGGTTTGGACTTAGTTATTGGTGACCCCCTCAAAATTTAAAATTGCTTGTAGCATGAACGAAAGAGGTACAGAGTTCAAATTTTAAAAAAAGAAAAATTTTATGTTTTTTCATTTATATCTTTCAATACGCACAAAAAAGAAGAAATCCATAGGTGATGGTGTACTCGAATTTTTGTTGAATTGGCAGGAATGACGCCATTTCAGGTTCGCTCAGTGTTAACCTTTGAGTTCTACACAGAGAATCGCTTTTAACACTCTTGATTCTTAATGATTCTCTCTTGATTCTTGGAAACAAATAGGGAGGGCACTAGCCTGAGGATGCTGATGGGTTCTCAGTCTCCATCTATACGAAACAAGCTGTATTGCACTATGTGTTAAGTGACAATTCACTAATTATAATTATATAAACATACACAAAAGTGATCACATAAATAAGGCAATAAAAAACATTGTTTGTTTGGCGAACCGAGAAAAATATACAGGTCCGGTCCAGTCGGTCGATTTTTTTTTTTTTTATTTTTTTTTTTTAGATCTTCTCATGTTTTTTACTTAAAATAATCAAGATGCTACTATTTAAAGCTTTTTCAATGACATAGCAAGATCTTTTATTTTACTTGTTTTTAGTTTTGCTTCAAATGTTGTCTTGTTTTGTGTTTTTTTCTTCTTTGTGTTGGTAAAAAATATTTTTTTTTTAATTGTGGAGGAAATAATGGGTCGGTCGGCAGAATAATTTTTTTTTATTTTGTACTAAGTGCATAAAACACTTTTTGAGTCGGCAGGTTTTTTTAGGGTCGGTTCGGGTTACGCCAAACAAACAATTTTTTTATGCCTAAGTTTTCTTCCTGAACTGTTTCAAGTGAGAGACAAAAGAGGAATTTTGATCTTGACACATCTGCTATTTCATCATGTATGCCAATGGATAATCAAGGCTCTCCTGATTCTCTGGACTACATAAAAGATTGTTAATAGATGCCTGCAGGTTGAAAATAAATTACACCGGTTACAACTGTGAAACTATACTCTAGATGAATTATGAGTGTTGCATGAAAGTGAAGGTCTTTACAGCCTACGTCTGCATGTACTGAAAATGAGGAATACCTGATCCGCATATCGTGGCAGTGTCCGAAAGATCTGCTGCGAACGTTACAGATAGGTTTTGGGGTGAAGGCCATTCTATCAAGATTGAAAACTTTATACTTAATTCGGGTCATCCCCCTTTAGGTTTCTGAAGTACGGTAAGTGTTTTTGTTTCTCGGGGCCAAATACACACTCCAGTCTGTTAAAGTTTCTGTATTGGCAGGAATGAATAGTTTGACTTACCTTTGCACATTTCATAAGCTCCCTATCTTTGGCCTTCCACTTGGAATCCAGCGCAAAGTTGCGATTCAGATTGTGCGTAGCCTTGTTTGCCTCAATCTTAACAGTAACATTAAAGCGTTCTTGTATTTCCTTTGTGAGATTTCAAGGCGGCCTATGTTCTCTTTGATAGTAAAGTTGAGTGTCATTTCCTGGTAACCCCCCGTCCATGTTCTGTATAGATCCTGATCTTGTTGGCAATTGATGCATTGTGTTAGATCATTCTTGAGAGTCAAATTTCAACGTCTCTGGTTCCTATTTAAATTTATAACAAAAAATACATTTTAGAAGACACTTTGAAATGGCAATGGGGAAATTTCAGGTTTGAAAGCACTAAAATCTTAAAAAGACTGACTTCCAATTAAAGACCACTGTCACATTTGAAATAATAGTGCACCCAAACCCCATCTGTAAAATTTCCCACCGATTACAATTTGTTTTTGATGCGAGAGCTAAAAATGTGAATTCATAAGCCCATAGAGTACAGTGTAAAAATAAATATAGGTCAACCAAAATGGGGCACATTTTCTTCTAACTCCAAACCCAAACCAACATCCTTTAGCCTAAGTTTCATAGAGTAAATGAGAAAATACTTCTTTAGATACAACAATTCAACCATTTCTGGTAAAATCTTGTGTTTCTGGGTTCAAGGCTTTTTGCGATCAGACCATGACCCTTTAATTAAAAAAAATTATATAAGTAAATCGGTCCATCCCTCTTATTGCCCCTATTTTGGTATCTGACGAAAGCTACTATTTTTCTCATTTACCCTGTGTACTGTGAAATCTTCTGGCTAAAGAATGTTTGGTTTGGGAGTTATGAGCTAAAATATGCCCCATTTTGTTCAACCAATATTAATTTTACACAGTACTCTATCTACGGGGCTTAAAAAATCATGTTTTTATTTTAGCTCTCACATCAAAATGGATTGAAATATCAGTGCAAAACTTTATGGATGGGGTTTGGGGGTGAAGGCCATTCTATCAAGATGAAACTATACTGAAATCAGGTCAACCCCCTGACAAAAGATTTGTTATCCTTTGACCTATTTTGACATACCTTGTTTAATTAGACAAGGTATCCTATGGACGTCACAGACCAATAAACTTTTTTACTCCTTTGAACTAGAGGAACAATTTGTGACATTTCATAACTTTATTGAAGCATTTTACATATTTAATCCCCTTATGTGACCTATGACCTAAGTAACTAAAATTGCCCAAGGGTGCCAAGGTGGCACCAGATTGATTCTTCACTAGACACCCTGGTGTATAAATTTTAACAATAAAATGAGAGATGGGTGAAAGACAGCCAAATTGCCTAAAAATAAGGGGTTTTCAGGTGACAAATTTGCAAAAATTTCCCCTCAAAATAGAGGTGGGCTATAGAGGGTCATATTTGGGTCATAGTTTCAGATCACTTCGAACACAGGCTAGAATGATGACTTTAATGATGCTTATCCCATTTTCGACAAAAAAAATTAAAAAGTGCGAAAACCAGGGTGCCCCACCAAAAAATCCAAAATGGCCGCCAAATTGGCCAAAAATCATATACCCATGTTTTGGCATGCAAGGAATCATTCTATGCAACTTCTATCTCACCACGACTTTTCGTTTTCTCGATATGGCAATTTTAGCTTAAAATTGGACTACGAGGGCGCTTTCCCAAAAAGTACATATCATATCAAAAGTTTTCAATTTTAACCGGTGGGCCATCATCAGAATTGTTGAATCATCATTCTTTTGAAGATTAGAGCTGTGTAACACTTGCCATTTTCCCGTGGCATCCCAAAAAAAATTTAAAATAGACAAAAACCTCTCATTGGCATACACGGGGTCAACGAAACTTTCAGTATGAAACTCTCTTCAACTTTTTGAATGTTAAAATCAACATTAAATCGGAATACGCATCTTTAATGGAAAGCGCCCTCGAGCTCAATTTTAAGCAAAACGTCTTTTCAGACAACGAAATTCTATCGTGAGATGAAAGTTGCATGTAGCATGATTCCCTATACCCAAAACATGGGCATTGCCACCAAACAAGCAATTGAGCAAAAAATAACAGAGTTTATGGTCAAAAATCAAAATTTTTGACAATTTGGCGGCCATTTTGGATTTTTCGATGGGCACCCTGGTTTTCGCACTTTTTTCATTTTTATCCTCGAAGTGTGATCATGGTGATTAAAGTAATCAAATGAGCTTGTGTTCGAAGTGATCTGAAACATTGACCTTCTATCGCCCACCTCTACTCAAAATAGAGGTTTTTGGGTCTTAGGGTGACACCCATGTGAAATCGGGATTCTGTCCAGAGATTCCAGAGTTTATTAGGAACTCTTTGGTGGGCACAAAGCGAGATGGGTGTCATACATAATGTCAATTGCTTCGACAGTGTGTGTCATAATCCCTTGGACTGACATATGTGTACGATCTCTAATGCCGTGTAGTTCTTCTGCAAATCCAGCGGTGTGTCGTATTGCCGGGAAGTCGTACGTACATCCATATGCGGGAATTCTTGTTTGGCCACCCGTGACGTCAATGCATGATTGTAACGCTCGTTAACATAAAAAAGAAAAGCTTGTTTAGGGCAGTGTTAACCTTGAGTTTCCGAGTATTAATTTTGGTTTGTAACTTTGGCAAATATTTGATTATGGTATGTAAAAGTATACATTTCTAGAGCAAATTGAACGATGACCCTGATATGGCATCAGATCATGTTGAAAATAAGAAAAAAGGCCACAGGCCATTTGGGCCCTTGCTTTCCTCAACTCTTGGGGGCCCTCGCCATTTTTCATGGGCCTGAACAAAATAACCTCATTTTAAGAAAAGGGAATGTTTGTGGTAGGAATGGGCTCATTTAATTAAAGACCCTTATCAGCGATTTGCTAAATCAGCAATCGAAAAAATCATTCAAAAATCAGATTTTCGCACGATGTACAAGTACAGGTATCCTAACATACCCGCAAATGATAAGACCAGAAGCAACCTAAAAGGACAGAATCGGAGATTTTAGTCCTTATTGTCCGAACGACACTTACTAACAACACCGTAATTTGAATGGAGAATCTTATCTTGGAACACGGCCGTTTCTTCCTTTTCTCGTCAATTGTACTCTGGAAAGATAACTTATGAAATTCTACAGACTTATCCTGCACTTTGAAGCTATTCCTGCAAATTTAAAATTTTTTAATCACTGATAGTGTCTTTAAAATTAGAAAATATTACTTATCGTTTTGCAAGTTAGAGCAAAATAATAAATTTACTCTAAACGTGCGAAAACATTGACCACTGCATCATTCATTGTTTTTTTTTTTAGTTATGAAATTGTGTAACTTCGTCACATCCCAACGGGTTGGTGCCGCGTACCTTCCCTCACTTTCACCACAGAAAATCCAACTCTATAAGCTGATTCAGTCAAGTGTGCACACACAGTTTTTTTTTGCTCTCTCCGAATGTATGAAGATGTTTCCTGTTCTCAACTTTTTTACCACATGTGCTTTATACTGAATTAACCAGCTTAACTCCAGGAACATTTTGATATCTTTTTTGTACAATAAGATTTCTACTCTGAGAAATATTAATGAATATTTTATTTGTTGGAAATTTTGACTTCTCAAGTTACAAAATTGTACTATGCTGTTTATGTACACTAGTAGTCCCATTCACCACCCACATAATTGATTTTCCCTCCACAACTCTGTTTTTTCCTGCCTATTCCATCTTGTAACACAATGGAGTGCAAACAATGGACAGATAGACTCAGTCACTAAACAAACTAACATGGTGGACATCATCACTAACTGGGTGGACTCATCAACTGACATGGTGGACTCTTCTTCTTCTGAGATATTTGAAGTTCATTATTGTATTATTCAACGAAGTCTCAGTCTACTACAATCGCTGTGAATTTCCTATGATATATGATTGGTTGGGGAACAGATATACTTGACAAGAGATATGGTTTACCAGAAGATCGCGAAAGCTGTGGACATATTTATATTTTGTTTCATCGGCGACGAACATGATGTCCTAACAGAAAGTAACCAATCACAAACAATTTTACTCAGCTACAAAATAACATTTCAAGTACGGGAAAGCCTCACTCTGTGTGGTCCATATCTACCCATCTTCATGATATAGAATAATGAAATCCGTGCTTTTGGACACCAACACATCAGAACTACACCAAGCTACATGTACCTCGACTCCAGTGCCTACCGTCCCCCAATTCACTCACACTAACTTATTGTCCAACCAATAGGACTTGTTTCTAGCATAGCAACAACGGCACTCAGACCATATTACTACCAATTCCCACTAATCTGCCAACGCAATCAACACAAACTGAAGTCCTCAAGCTTGTATGTACATTCAACTAGCACTCAGACCACCGTTTGACAGCATGGCCTACAACAACACTGTGCGCAGCTACGGAAGAAATTGCCTGTTTGTGAAAATCCCAACCATCACATGCACAACCTCTACTGTTTTTTGTGAAGAATCAACCATCACAGCCTACTGTTTCTGTGAGAACTCAACCATCAACAACCTTCTGTAATTTGACATTTGGTTCCAAATTCCTACCAGCCATTCTTTTCAACGTGTCTAGACGTTTGAGGATTCGCCAGTATCGAACAAAGTGATGGAACGACGATTTGTCACCTATTCCACTTCCGTGGAATCAAATCAACCCCACAAAAGCAACCCACAACTTCCTCAAGTATACACCAGTTTTGAGAAAAAGTTTGAACTCGGAACTTGCCAATCAATCATCATCTGAAACCCTTACTAGCTGCTAACTCAGATTGTAAAAAAACCCATCATCAAAAGTATCATCTTCGCCGAACCCTAGTGTACAACACAACCGTACTGTTTCTAAATTACATTGGAGACTCCGATAACCCAAACATCTTGTTGGAAGACGATTATCTCGACTCTAAAAGTAAAGGTTAATCAACCGATTTCCTACCTGGAACAGATCTTTCAGTTTTTTGGAATCAAACTTGCCCCTGCAATTATAGAGGAAGCTAAGCCATCGTGTGTGTATTATTCATTGTGGAACAAATAATATACAGAACTGTTATCCTGAGGAATGTTTGAACTTACTAAATGAACTAGCAAAATTTTTATAAAAATGCAGACTAGAAAGGATGTTACACATTGTGATATCATCACTAACAGCACAAAACAATGGCTTCAGGGAGAACACATGGCTTAAAGAATATAATGCTAGACTTGCTGATACATTGTGCGCAGCTCCATTGGACATTTATAGACAATTCAAATATTTGTCTTAAAACATATATCTCGCTCTGATGCTAACAGACTTCATTTGAATGGATCCTGGGATCAAAGCCTTGGCAAAATGAACTTTTATTTCCTTTTTTAAAGATTCTATGACAGTGACAATGCTTGAACACTTAAAAATGTTATATCATTAGCAACATAACTTGCAATAACTTTTGTGGTAAGTGTGTAACTTAAAATTATAAGAATGACATTTATGTATCTTGTTACACATTGTTAAACTGTACTCTTGATTTTCATGTAATTTGTTTGATTATTTCAGATTCTTTTAACACAGTAAATAATTGGTACTCTGCAGCAATTGTTTTTCAAAAGATCGCTAATAATGAAACTTACATTCAGTGATGGCTTAATATTGATTTTCAAGTGTACAATACACAAGGGATTGAAAATAGCCACATCTAAACATCCAGGGATTTAATTCCACAAGATTGACTTACGTTGTTACTCTTCTCTTGCATGATCATGATATTGAATATATTAGTATAAATGAAACATGGTTTCAATAGTGATGTCGATTAACACAGATTGAATATTGATGATTACAGTATATATAGGCTTGATAGACCAAAATGGTAAAAATGGTAAAATTCGTGGGGGGTGTTTTATGTTATCTCAAGATTACAGACATGGAAGCTATGATACAGACATGGGAACTAATTTTTCATTTAATTAACTTGCCCCAAAACCCAAGCGCCTAGTTCCGTTATTGGTAGTTGTCCTATCGCCAACCAGATCCCCAGACCTGTAAACTGTTTTGACTTCCTAATAGACTTTAATATTATTTCTAAAATGTAATAACTTATATGATGATGATATATTTAAGGCATTTCAACTTAGAGATATTTTCAAAAAACTATTGCTATTTAAGGAAATTGACAGTGTTACAGCAAACAATTCTTCACATGACAACACAAATCATTACTGATTAACAAGAATACAGAAACTAGTAAGACTAACTTGATTTAATATTTGTGTCTAAGCCAGAATATGTTATTCATCTAGGGGTGCATAGTCCTTGGACTAAGTGACCACTTCCTTAACATATGTTTGTAAGAAAATGTAAGCAACTTAACTTCCACCAAGAATTTAAAGGCTAGTGTTTTACAAACTTCAGGAATTAGAATTAAATTATATATTTTTAAGAATAATTGACTGGGATAACATATGCTCTATTGATACTGTAAACTATGCAACTTCACCAATGGCAAACTTTTTTATTCACTGAAGCATGTGCAACACACATGCACCATTCAAAGAAAAAAGAATAAAAGGTTGTCTACCTGAGTGGGTCAAATGGTGATTTTTTAAGATTCAGTCAAGATATGGAACTATTATTTTTTTGCAAAGAGCACAACAAAACTAATAATCAAAGAGGATTGGAATCAAAGCAAAATCACTTAGAAATAAAGTAAACAATATGAGATATTACCTAAAAAGAAACTATTGCAATGAGGCAATAATTAAACAATATGCATGATAGCAAAAAGTCTAATGCTATGGAAAAATAAAGAAAAATTGGTTAACTAACAAAACTTCTAGTGTACCAACTTCAATTTCTAATAAAAATATAAATGCTCAAGTGATAGTAAAGATATGGAAATGATTTCAATAAGTCTTTTTACTTCTATTGGCCAATGAACTAGGTAGTAATTTATAATACCCATAATACTGTAAAAAATGCCCTTGTAATAGTGTGTGCTGCTAATCAATGCAATAATTCCATGGCAAAATAAGTTTAAATTTGTACAACAATATCAGCTGAAATTTTGTTTTTTGAGAGATCAGAATATGGGTAACAATGCAAAATATAAAGTCACCAGGGAGGTTAAGATGAATTCAATGTTAGGATGTTTGAAAAATTGGCAGGGCCCTTTATCTCAAAAAAATGCTCTTGCCTCATATAGTAACCTGTCTCTGAGTGGTTCTACTTTTCCTGATGAATGGAAAAAAGCCAAGCTAACACCAATATTTAAGTCAGGTTACAAAACCATATGTAGGTAAATTAATAGGGCCATCTTCTAGGCCCATCTTCATCCGTTTTGTCAATAGTTTCAAAAATTATTTGAAGGGCCGTTTTCATGACAATTATATTCTTATTTAACTAATGCAGGTTTTAATTATCAGAAATGCTGCAACTATCTGGTTTCCGTTCCTAACCATTCAACTTCCACAACTTTAAATGATGTTTCAGGATTATATTTAAAAAAAACAACTGTAATTTTGTGAATAACACAAAGGTGTTCATGTTTGATTTAAAGAAAGCGTTTGATACAGTGAATCATGAAATTCTATAAAAAAAACTTAAAAAAACTTAAACACATTATGGTATAGATAATGTGAGTTTTCTGGTTTCAATCATATCTGGGCAACAGACTTCAAACTGTGAATATAACTTCAACTTTATCTGACTTCCAACCTGTTTAAATATACAAAAAAGGAATTCCTCAGGTTCTTATATTAGGTCCCCAACATTACGTTTTTATAATTTTTTTGTTAACTGTTTACCTAATGCTGTAGAAAAATGTTTTTAAGACTGTCCAGTGGATTCTGATGAACTCTTTCCACTAATGTGTAAAAAGCTAAAAATGGTCTGTCCTGATCTCCAATTTCAATTAGAATCATGACCGGAGTACTGTAGCCGATTGGTTTCAAAGCTAACAAACTTACTTTAAATGTAGTTAAGACTAAAGTTTTTAATAATATTTTTGGTACTAAAAAGGTACTTGAAAAAATATTCAATGATGTCCAATTAACATATAATAATAACAAAATTGATAGAAGTAGAATGAGTTCAAATACTTGGGTGTAAAATTAGAATAAGCAATATGTCTTGTTCAGCTCACATGTTGATTATTTGTGTAAAAAATTGTGTCCCTACGAAGAAACTGGGTATTTATCAAAAGAATGAAATATTATATTCTTCCATATCATACTATCGTAAATGTTTTAAGTCAAACACTCTTGTTATCCCTCAACTTGACTATGGAAGCACTGGGGTCTGGGTGCAAATTTCTCAGCTGAATTTCCAAAACAAATTAAAAAACAGGTTCTTCATAATAATTTAGCTAAAGGATAATACTTACAGCTGATATTAGAACCCCAATAAATGAATTGATGGACAGCTCCAGTGGGTCAAACTTGATAACGATGGCATAATCAACACCTTTTACTTTTGTTGTTTAAATGTTTTAAGAAATCTTAGTCCATCATATTTATCTACTCAGTTTGATTTTGTTCATGATAAACATTCACATCTCACAAGAAAATTCACCCTACTACACATTGGTTATACCAAAATTTTAATCTAATTCAGGATTGCGCACATTTCATGTCAGGGGCAAACATATGCCTGGAACAACTTGCCATCAACAATCAAACGTGACTATGGAAAACATGGACACTTAGTCAATTCAGGATCAAATATTTCATCACTGATAATTTTGTGTACAAATATATTTATTTGTTTTAGTGACAAGCATTTATTTTGTTATTTTGTATCCTGTTATTATAATTTGTTATGTTTATAATTATTGTATATAATGTAAACTGCTATTTTTCTGTATGTGAGGGCCTGCTTGGAAATCAGTGCTCTTAACAGAAAGCTGTTTTAATAAAAAATTAAATAACCTCCATAAAGAAAGATTAAATGTAAATAAAATAACTAACGAAAGCCAATAGGAAGAGCCATGATAGCATTTGCTGCTCCGACCTTCAAGTTCCATTCCAGCCCAACCCTGCCCTCTAATAAATACTTTTATTTTTGAATGGACTAGAATAGACCTGATATGATGAGTAAACCTGGGGTCATGCTCTGGCCCGTGATTTTTCCGGAATGTATTAAACATTTTTAATTGGTGACAAAGTTTAATTGATGCATCGGATAGGTAATTATGTCATTTTTTGACAAAGTAACCATAATTTTCACGGCCCAAACGGGCCCTTAGATTGCAGTTTTTTTTTCAAGCGGGCCCGCATTGATTTCAGGGGCTAAATGGGCCCGAGGGCCCAATCTTATTTTCAACACTGCATCAGATTAATGTTAAACTTTCCCGTATTTTGAAAAAATACTAAAAAAACACGATTTTGGCCCAAAATTTTCGACGTATAACAAAAACAATTTGAATTTTTTAGTTTTATGTTTATTTTTTAGGAAACAAGACAAATTGTCAGGGACTTTTTTTTATTGTTTTTTTCATTTTTTTTAAAAAAATAGAGGCTTACTTTTCGAATATAAGGAACACTTTAAAAAAAGTGTGATTTTTACCTTTCCCTTTCCAAAATTTGAGTATATATATTTAGTTAAAAAAAAAAAAATCGAAAAATGAAAAAAATGAGAAACCAGTCCCTAGAGAAGACGATTGTATCCCGTACGAAAGTTTAAACCTTACCTTTTACCTTCAGTATTTTTGTGGAGTTATCTTGTCTGGGAAAAATTTGCCAAAATTTTCGAAAATTGAACATTGAGAAAATCCGTGTTTAGTTAAACAAGATTTTCCAACACCGCCATTTCAAGCTGTCTCTCAAATTAACTATAACTTTTTATTCTTTGAACTTCAAATTGAGTATGTTGTGTAAGTGGATGAAAATAACAATCTTTATGCACTATTGACAATCAAACTCTTTTGGTCTCCAACTCCAGAAATCAGAAGAAATTGAATTTCATTCTGGTCTAATTAAGCGCTTTGTTTACATTTTTCGATATTGTTTTGTTTGTCTTTTTTCAAGATTTGCGTTCGCAGCAAAAAATTACATTTAAAGCACCGGCCACGCTTCTTACCAATCAAAAATTCACCACGTGACGCGATACTGCGCCTTGCGCCTGATGGCATGAAATTGTTGCTTAAATTTCCACCCGTTTAAGACCCATGTGGTTTTTTGTGACTTTTGGTCAAAATAGCTGTTGGTTTAAATCAGCAAAAAATACAGGCCTCAAGTATTGTCCTGCAAAGTGGATATCCATTTTTGGTACGATAGAACAACAGGTTTGGATGTTTTAAAATGGTGCAAAATCAAAATTTGTGTAAAAACAAAAACACCTTGGGTTAAACTGCCCTTTAAAGGTGCGTGTTTCCGATCGTCTTTGGGACCCCACTGAATTTCCCGGGTAGGGTGTGATCGATTTTAATCGGGGGGGGGGGGGGATACTGCCCAAGAATGCTTGCCTGTGCCTGCAATGCAACGCATATTCAAATCAAAGACTCTTGATTTTTGGATTTCAATATGCGTCGCATTCGAGAGGAGATTTCCAGAAAGTTGTCCCCCTAATTTTTTGTGTCGAACCCCCCCCGTTTTTTTTTTTTTTTGGGGGGCATATGGAATGCCTCACCAATTACCGTATAGAAATCACAACACACCTGAATAAGTGAGGTAAATCCGAATGACGCCTGTTTTATATGTAATAAGATGATGATAAAGTAATTTCTGTCGTGCACAACAGAAATTCAAAGCATGGCTTTCTATGGGGACGATTAACGATAGGCACTATTACTTAGATGACTGATACTTAGCAGCAGCCAAGTTCAAACAAGGTTTGCTGTTTTTCCTTGGTTGTATTATATTTGTTTCATTAACCTTCGAAACGGTTCTCGGTAGGGTCGTCTACAAAATTGCAACCGATCCAGTTGAAATTTTAGAGAATTTTGTATCCCTTCCTCCTCAAAAAATTCTCCTACCTGTCCACTTTAAGTTTTAAATATTATCCTTGTGCTCTGAGCCTGAGCTCTCATAATCATCATAATGCTCATGTCCTCTGGGAGTCCAGATGGGAGTTTTCCCCCTTCCAAAATTGGGAAAAAAAGTCCATCCGCCATGATCATGGCATCATGGCTGCAATTGTGATCCACGTACTACTTTACGGTATTTAATAAAAGCGGAATATTACCAGTCAAATCATCATGCAAAGTGCAGTACATGATCCATGATGATATTAACTTAACCCACATAAACACCTTCACACACTCACAGTGATATTACCGTAACCATGATACCCCCAATCCCACCCTTCACACTCAGTCAATTCTCTCATGCAATCGGATTTGTCATTGTCAACATCCCCCCCCCTCCCCCCCCCCCCCCCCCCCCCCCATTGTTTGTTGCACTGCACATGATCACATGCAGTTTGTATTGCAATTTCATGTTGGGTAACAACTGTTTTTAATAACTGCGTGACTGGCGGGTTGACTGGGTTTATTTCTCGAATTTCTCGTCACACTTAGTGAGTGACTATCTACCAACGCAACGCTTTTTTTTTTTTTCGTAATATTGTGAGGCAAAAATAACCTTTGGTTTTTCTTTTCTACGGGTAATCCCCTCTCACGATCATGACGATCTGGATCCACTGACCCTGTTCAAACCATTGAAATGACCTGACCGATAGCCGCCCTGATTGACCCTAACGACGGTCGGACGGTCCGGTTAAGTACGTAATATCCTGTTTTCTAAACCAGGTTTGAAATTCCTCAAGAACTGGAATCAAGAACCGAAAGGCACTTGTTGGAAAAAAGGGATGCGGCCGCCCTAAAGCGATTGTTTGTTCACTTTTCCGTGTTCACTTTTCCGTGTCCGCAAGCACCGAAGTACCCTACAAAAACGTTCAATTTCCCCGCTAGGTTTCTAAAGGTTCAAACCCAATTACGATACCATATTCAAAACAAAACATGTAAACGGACCCTCTGATGCAAAAACTCCAAGAACCCCTTCGTTTTCCTGGAGATATTTGAAGAGTTTACATATTTGGTAACCATGCTTTTAGAAGGTTGGGTTTTGAATAAAAATTTTTTGAAAATTGGTAAACGGGTGGCTTTGACTGGATTTTCATCCATTGGTATAAAGGTGCTTAATTTGTAAAAAGGGTGGGTCCAGAAATAAAAAGGGTTGGGTTTTTCTGATGGTTTTTAATACACAATAACAAATGCCTATCTGTGCGGAATTATGTTTGCCATGATGTGGAAAAAAAATCAAAACATCCATACAGTTGTCATGAATTTAACAAACTGTTGGTTTCACTGTTTTTGTGTAGACAATGTTTAAGACTGGTAGAATGACTTTCAATTTCAAGACCAATGATATCACTAAGATAATGGATGTAGTTCAGAACCCCTGCACATGTGTCACAGTCCCATAAAGTTAACAGGGTGGGTTTATTGAGTTCAGTATAATGGATGTTTTTCATAAAAAGGGTGGGTTTTGAAAATAAAGGGTGGGTTACAAACGCCACGCCCAATTGATTTAAGGTTTCATTTGCATACATTTCTGATAACGATTAATCTCTCCGCGCAGTACTAATTTAGATAATATCTTTTCGCAGCCTGTGCCACAGACTACACACTTTCCGGACCGCCGTGATATGACAATCCCCCGGAAATGACAACTATGACTGCGTGCAAGTGTTAAAACGCTGACTGCATGGACGCGACGTAGGTTATTCAGAAATTTTCAAGAGTCCACAAGCCCTACTGTACTTAACATTCCGTTACGGCCATCTGGCCAGTTTTCTACTGTAGCTCCCCGGGGGGGGGGGGGGGGGGGGGGGGGGGGGGGGGGGGGTGGGGGGGGGGGGTGGGTAGGGCACTCCCTAAAAGTAGGTGACGGGATTGCGGCACTATTGACCCCCTTTTTTAAACCTCTGCTGTCAATGAAAGACCCCCTTTTTAAATTTAAACCTGCTGTCAATGAAATGAACTCCCCTTTTTTTAACCTGTCCCACTGAAAGACCCCCCTTGCCTTTTTCTCTTTTTTCTCTTTTTTCTCGGCGTTTGTAAACCGGAAATCGCCTAAATCGCCTTACTATTTCCTATAATTTCTTCTTACACTCCATTTTGAATTGCTTCACTGGCGCGAAAACAGGAATCCCTAGTCCCTAGGGTAAGTAAAATAACTCCTCCGATAAACGCAGGATCACTGTGTGGTGCTGATTATGAAGACTGCACAGATTTACACATGGCGGCATTGTGTAATTTTTCTCAGAGGCGTCGGAACCGGTACGGATTGTCCCGTACCAACTTTTTTGCCTAAAAACATTTTTTTTTTAAAAAAAAAAAAAAAGAGAGAGAGAGAGAAAGGGAAGAGAGAAATGAACATGGTGATTTTTTTCTGTTTGTATCATTTTTAAGATTCCCCCATTTTCTTCGTCTCCACAACATGCTACACGTAGGCCTACGGTCCAATCTCTTTTCGGAACCGTAACTACGAACACCTTTGACTATTTATAGGGGGTTGAAAATAAAAAGGGTGGGTTAAAAACACCCTGCCAACTATGATTTAGTGTCATTTGCAGACATTTCTGATAAACGTTTAATCTCTCGCGCAAGTACTAATTTAGATAATTATCTTCGCAGACTGTGCCACAGACTACACACTTTCCGGGACCGCCCGTATGATGACCAATTGCCCCGGAAATGAACAAACTATGACATTCGTGAAAGTGTTAAAACGCTGATGCTGGACGCGACGTAGGGGTATTCAGCAATTTCAAGAGTCACAAGCCTACGTAGACATTCAGTTTACGCCATCGCGCCAGTTCTACTGTAGCTCCCCCCGGGGGGGGGGGGGGGGGGGGGGGGGGGGGGGTCCCTATTTGCTTAAAAAAAAAAAAAAAGGAAAAAAAAAAAAAAAAAAAAAAAAGAGAGAGAGAGAGAAGGGAATGAAGAGAGAAATGACATGGTGAATTTTTCTGTTATCATTCTCTTAAGGTCCATTTTCTTCGTCTCCACAACATGCTACACGTAGGCCTACGGTCCAATCTCTTTCTGAACCGTACTACGTACACCTATGACTATTTATAACATCTTTGACGTACACGCACCCATCTACATGTATTACTACGGTATTTGGGAGCTATGCCATGAAACTTTGTCAATATAGCCGGGACTAGACTTCGCCGCTGGAGTGGAGCGTTGCCGCTCGGCGCACCCGCAGTGCTTCCTTTGGAGCATTTTGGGCCGACCCAAGTGGAAGATAAAAAGAGAAGCAATGAGCCAGGCGGAGCGGCAAGAAGTTATTTCCAGCTTAATACGCATGATAAACGGATTGCAATTACTGTCACATCGGATACTTTATAATTTATCGATATGAAATTAGATTGGAATGGAAACTTGTAAAATCGATTTAACAACAAAATGTGTGGTGCGTTGGATACTTTTACCATGATACTGAAAAATCCATTGATGAGTTGGGAAGTTTGGACAATTTACTTATTAAATTATTACCTCTAATAATACAACTAATTTTTATTAGTCCTATGAACTTCCTGTACAAATATGATCTCCAATACGAAAATCGCTGGCTTAAGGGCTTCGCCCCCTTATACCCCCACCAGGGGCCCTTTGCACATTGGATACCCGCTGGGGGTAAAACCCCCAGACCCCTGTCATCCGTACCACTTTATTTGTGTTCCGACGCCCCTGATTTTTTCTTATTGATAAAAAATTGATTTAGTAATTTACTCAAATGGCAACAAAAGATAAAGATGTAGGCAGTGAGCTCAGATTAGACCAATTAATGCGATCGGAATCTAATTAGTCTTAGTGACTGAGTCTGAGCACTCAGGGGGGGGGGGGGGGGTCCCTCAGTCGGTCTTAACCAATTCCACTAAGTTGCAACAAATTGTTGGCCCCCTGATAGTCATTTGACCCCCTAACTCCCTGACGGAATAAAGTGGTTAACGGACTAAAACCGGAAAACTGGTAGCCGTATTATGAGGTTGACTGGTATGTTGGTTAACTGTCGAACTAAGACATCACTGGTGGTGGCGAAACAAGGAAATTGTTCAATTATGCTGTGTTATGGTTGTGTATCTTTTGTCTTGCATTTCACCCGCTTCTTGACATGAGGACGGTATGAAACTTAACATCAGATGTCTAGACCCCTCATCTGCCTCAAATTGACCGCCAATTACCCGCGGTAATAGGCTCACACCATACACCGCCCATTCATCCCGCCATTAATTAAAACTTTCTGTGATACGAGACTAATCAAGCTAATAAATGCGTGGAAATCCGTGGGGCTGGGACGAGGACTAATGATGAGATTTCTGCAACAGAAGTGAAAGTTAGGAGAATTCGTTTCTGTTGATCAAATAGTCACGACATTTTTGTTCTGACGGATTTCACAAAATTCAACCCGAATTTTTGGGACAAACAACCAAAATTTGAATTTCAAAGATATTTGTTTTAGTTTAATTGGTGGTCTACAAGGGATTCGTGTTTTACAAACGCCCGCTTTTTTATTACTCTCAAGTGATGCCTCCCATTTAAACAAATGTCACTGAATGGTCACCATTATTCTATTTCATGCTCTCACAGGAAAGCCATTAATGTTATAAAACAATAATCAACTGGGTTTGAATGGTAGAATTTGCCCGAGAATGACCCCCTTTTTCACAAAATGTGAGAGGCTCAGTGAGTGACCATGAGAAAATGACCCCCTTTTTTTCATTGATTTTTTCACAAAAATGTGAAAGCCTCAAGTGATTGACCCCCAGTTTTGGCATCCTCCTCACCAAATTGACAACTTTTTTTTTCCTTTAAGTTCCTCAGCGAACGCCCCCACTTTTGGAAAGTCCAATCCGCACATCCCGTCAACTGTTTTCATATATGAGTGCCCCCCCCAGTCTTGTAGCCTTGTTCGAGGTGCCTACCAACTTAATTCACTGGTCTCACACGTCCTTGATACAAATAATGTCACAACAGATCATATTAGGCAGTGCCGAGGAGTGGAGCTGCCCGGGAGCAATGTTCCCCCTCCCTAAAACTAAAGAAATAGCAATAGGCCTACATGGCTGGCACAAATTCATTTTATCAAGACCTAATTTGAGGGGCCTCTAATTCACACCGCCTATGTCATGATTGCAGATTCCAAATAGCAAGTTATAAATTCAACAGGCAGTAGGCATAGCCACTGCACATGACACAATATGTATTTGTGTTTCTAGCAGGCTCCTAGATCAGTGTGCACCATGAGCACCAGGCTGACTGGTTATGTGTTTTTATTAGATATAATACTAGTAGTTCTAAGAATATACACTAATTCTATGTTGTCAGGTAATGAATGATTTCTACTCAAGACTTACATGGCGAAGATCAACTAATCAATAATAAAGTTAAGCTTTTTAGTAACTATAAAATATCGCTATTTCATCTATGCCGTAAAACTAAGGTCGTTTGTTATATGGATTCCAGCATCTGTTCTCGTTGTGCCCTTTCCCGTTCACTGTGAAAAACCGAGAATTATGATATAAACACATTAAAACATTACTTATGTCATAACTAACACCATTTTTCCTCGCAGGACTAATGTTAAAAAGTTTGGAATAAAATCAGAATATATCTCGTAAGCCTTGTTCCAAAACTGTCCCTAGCTTTGAAGTATAAGGAACCTTGTGTGTCTGACCTCGCTAAGGCAAGTCAGTCCAATCATTCGCACATGTGAGTAGTACAGATAATATTGTGATGAACTTCAGAGATATTAAACAACGGGTGGAGAACGACTTTGTATTGATGAGATGAATTCCAATCAGAGTTGTAGATGAACGTACATCGGATGAATAGATATGCGATTCAAGTGCTAAATGTACTACTCCAGGTGCGGATGGTATAAGCGCTGGTTTTGTTAAGAAATTCCCTCTAATTTGTTCGTCAAATCCGCTTGTGATTCAATTCATCTGGTTAAGGGCAACGGGTGAATGTCCACAGATTTGGAAAAGCAGGCCATTTTAATCCCATCCCAAAGCCAGGGTAAAGACCATTTACAGATCCATTGTCCGATAGACCCATTTTTTAACATCTGTCATTTGCAAAATTATGGAGCGAGGGTAACTAAAAGAATTTGGTATTCTAGAATAAAGAAACTTTTAAATCATATCCAAAGTGGTTTTCGTAAGGGCGTCGTACCATAGATCACCTCGTTCGTTTAGAATCAGCCATAAACAAAGGTTTTGCTTCCAAGGTAGCACTGTTGGTGTTTTTAGACATTCAGACGGCCGACGATATGTGTGCGAAAAGGTGTGTTATCAAGATGAAAAGCTATAGGCTTGGAGGAATTGCCTTACGATGTGTGGATAACTTCCTCAAGATCACTGAGGATAGGGTCATAAGGTTAAAATTAACGGTCTCCTTTCTAGTGATCATTTAATGTAAAACGTTTGGGGGGGGACCTACCCCAGGGTAGTTGTAATGAGCCCCGGTACTTGTAATATTGCCGTGCGGAATTCCGCGCAGGTTTCCGATGTGAATTTACAATATGCTGATGATATTGCAATTTGGAAAACCCACCGCATATCCCATATGCACTCAAAAAATTCAATCAGTCTTGATAACTTAGTGAATGGTGACTCGATGGGGTTTTAAACTTGCTCCTCTAAATTGTGGCCATGTTGTTACGAGGCGCAAGAAAACTACCTATCTGCACTTAGATTAAATCACATATAACCCTTTACATTGCAGCAACATTCAAAATTTCTTGGGTGTTTTTTGTCAAAGCTAATTGCATTAAACAATCACTATATTATTGATCGATGTAAACCCCGTATTAATTTGTAGGGTGCACTATCTGGGTGAAACATGGGGTGCTGATGGCCTCATGCTTTTGCGTATCTACCAAAGCGTTTTATATTAGATCGATTTTTAGAGTCTGGCGTGAAGCCTATGCATCTGCGTGCGTGTCTATGAAAGCGAGTCTTGATAGTATTCAATGAGGGCTTAAAACTATGCACAGGGCACTCAGAGGTTCACCCCTTAACGGCCTTTACAGGTAGGAAGTGGGGGACCTCCCTTAATATCCGAGAAACTACCTAATGAAGTGTTATGTGTTGTTATTTTAAAGCCAACAGTCAACATCCAAACAGTGGTCTGTTCAATGATCATGGGATCAGGAAAAGCACTGGTTTTTTCAAGATTCCGAGGAATGAGGGGAATTTAGTTCTCAATGTACAGTTGAGCCAGGATCGAAAGCACCACATTGCGACCTAATTACTGACTACCCTCCGCCCTGGCCTTTGGGATACTATTTGTGTTGAGACATCTGAAAAAATTCAGGCATTATGTCAACACATAAATGATACACAGGAAATACGAGAAATGCTGTGTAAAAGAAATAAATACACGTGGGGCTCTGACCCTCCATATCTACCACGGATGGTGCGGGGGGGACAAAAAAAATTCCCGTGTTGGGTGTTGTTGAGCTTGGTATTCCTGTTTTCAAGTTATTCTCGGCGGTTTTCGGCTACCAGGAGATGTGTCCATATACTTCGCTGAGTTGTCTGCCAGTTCCTAGCACTGCGATGGGGGGAAGCTGTTGGCCGTCTTTTGTTGTAATTGTGAGTGATAGCTTAAGTGGTATTCAAAGCCGTGCGCTTTTCCACTTTTAATTCGACAATAAGTCTATTTTGTAGAAATTCAACGTACATAAGAGCCTACGTGAACTTGGAGTACATGTGGTCTTCTCCTGGGTTCCGGGCCTGTTAACCTCTATGTAATGAATGGTGCTGGACACTCGGCCAAGGAAAGCTGCAGGAGTACCGGTATTGATATCTCTCTCCCAGTCATTCGTTTTGAAGTTTCAAGTCTATCTTCAAGCTGAGATGAAGAAAGAAAGAATGGCAAGATCAGTGGTCTATCAGTTACAAATCTTTGCGAAATACAGGCGTCGATCTCCCTTCATATGTTCAGTTGGGGAGTATCCAGAGAGATGGAGGTTCAATTCCTCGGTGGCGACTGGGAAAGTGCTTTACTCAACAATTACTTGGCTATCATGAATAAAACCTGATGGACCTGTGTGCTACCTGAAGATGTAAGGAAGACGTCAAACACCTTTTACTGGAAGTCCCTGTTACAATGTGCAAAGAACATCTCTACTTAAAACATTGGCGCTTACTCCGGATCTTAAAGGGCTCGTTGGTGGAAAGTCTCACCCTGTTAAAGAAATTCTTGATTTTATTATAGGTATAGCGTTAAGGGGTTACCTCCACTTGTATAATTTCTTTTTTTTTACTGGTCTGGCGTGTGTGTTGTCAGTTTGGTGTTGAGCGTAGGTCATGCCTGACTGGGAGAGATGGTGACTTGAGATCTTAGTCTGCGGGGTCCGGGCCCTTAAGTGTGGACATACAGCACGCCCAGTAGGTGCTGTTTTTTTCGGTAGGTTGTATGTAGGTTATGGATTACCAGGTGTGGCACGCCGCTAGACCGATTCTTTTTCATTAGTCTGATTATTGTTAGTTGTTTTTATGAGCCTTCAAGCTTCGTATGTTGATCCTTATATGCACCATGTATCAAATTAAATAATTTGTTATAGTTAGGTGTTCATGGCCTCTTGTACTAACTTTATAACTGTAGAGCTGCAAACGTTGTGTATTACATCTTGCATTATGATTCTTATGCTTTGTCCGATATTTGTCTATAAAAATGAAGAATGTTTTGTTTTTTGGCGCAAATAGCCTACGTAGCTGCAGGCACCTTTAAAATCCAACAACAACAACAACAACTAAACCACCCCCTTTGGATTCCTTCACTGGTTTTGATTGAGTGCGGACGTGGGATTGGTACGGTCTCGTTTTCAAATATGAACTCCAGTGATTTCCCTCTGTATGGACCAAGTCTCTCTAATGTTATCAGAGCTTGGCCGTTACCAGTGAACCGTCATTCACATTGGAAATGTCAAGGTCACAATGCTAGGATTCTTCGGAATATTGTGTGGAGAAGTAAGACGCGTGATCCAGTTATACCTACGCAGGCAGCACGCAGTTGGAAACCACCACTGCTAAATGCAGGGACACCACTGCAGAGTACACATGAAGGCCGAGAAGAAGAAAAAGAAGCGGAAGTCCCCTTCTACGATAGACGAGACAAGAGAAGGCTTGCCGAGGTTGGGCCCGGAAGAAGCCGGATGCAATTAAAAGCCCTAAAACCAGTGATAACAAATTACTCGGACCGATACCAGGACAATGTTGACAAGCTCAGGCGTATAATCTCGGACGAGTTACACTGACTGTTCCTTTCCCCCTTCCACACCTTCTTCCCTCCGCCCCCCCTCCCCTATCCGGTTGAAAAGGAAGTGGATATGGACCACTCCTCCACTATTGACGAGGAAGATAACACAAAGCTTCATGCGATACCGTGATACGTACCCGACACATCATTCTTACAAAGTACTTTCATTTTTCCACAACCATGAT